>JAEANM010003255.1:0-22730 GCA_017656035.1 Myanophis thanlyinensis
TTATTATTATTATTATGTCACACCCTTAGATTGGATTGGCAATTTTATCAACCCATTGAGTCCTTCTCAAAGATTTGGGATAGGCAGATTTTAATTTTAATAAAGCATATAATGCACAACATTAAGCCTAATAATATTTAATAATAATACTTTCAAATGGTATTCGTCTTAATGCTGCTTGTGAAGAAATGGGGATAGATTGCCAGACGTCCTTGCGTTGGGTGCCTGTCACCTGCTATTTAATCCATCTATCTCCTTCTTTCCTCTAATGCATTAGACCTGGGGATTTCTATTGTTATCTTGGAATTGGACTGTGCCCCCATGTTCCCCTTGTCCAGTTTCTCCCGGGAGCCCTTGAAGCCAGTGCCATCGCTCTGGAGGATGATAGAAGAGCAGCTAGCACCCAGCGAGAGACTGGAAGTGAAGACTATTTTGGGAATTGATCTTGTGGACCACAGCTTGGAGCTTCATAATGAGGTTTGGAAGAGGAACTTCAGGCCAACTGCGTGGTTTATGCATTTTCCTATTGAAGTAGTATGTATAGAGGGGCTACAAAAATCACCATCTCATTTTGTATGGGTGTGAATGGTGTCGAGGGCTACCACATATACCATGTACTGTCATATTAGGGTCCCTTGAAGTTTTTGGCAAAGAGCTTAATTGAATAAAAACTTCATTGGTATGTATATGGAGTTGCTTTAATGTGATGTGCTTTTTAATGTGGGAACTATAATCCGAATACTTTTGGAAGACTACGTTGGGGAAAGGTGCTGAACGTACACATATAGGACCACACCAGCCAGTTTGGTCTAGTAATTAAAGCAGGAGACCATGAGTTCTAATCCTGCTTTAGGCATGAAAGCAGCCAGGGTGACTTTAGACTAGTCACTCTCAGCCCAGATGACCTCACAAGGTGGTTGTGGAGAAAAAAGGAGAAAGGTCTGTTGAATATGTTCGCCACTTTGAGTTTTTTGTAAACATAAAAGAGGTGGAATACAAATAAGTAAAAATAAAAAAATGAAGTGAAGAGACATTTCATTTGCCATTTACTGTATGCCACATGGAACAAAAATCTCTTCAATCAGATCAATCTCTAGCTGAGAGCTGGATGCTATTTAGCAATGAGAATTGATTAACATTGATATGTTTGGCTAAAGTACGGTATCTATAATGTTTTGCCAGTATTATACTTTATACTTGTGGTTCCATTTCAGCAGTCTGTATAAAGTTAGACTGTGTTGAGTTCTGAAGAAAACATCTCTTTTTACTGCTTTTGAAATACATACGGTCATTTTGGGAAAAGTTCACAGTTATAATCTGAGAACGGCAGAGTATACCTCCATTAGATGTAGCCCAAATAGGGGGATAATGACTTCCATTATTTCTCCTTCCAGTTATCAAATTTTGGTTTTGAGCAATAACATGCATGTATTCATTATTTTATTGTTCAAGTGTTGCTGTTGTTTGTTTTTGCTTTTTTGGCTAGTTCAATCTGGGTGCCCCAACTACTTTCAAAGTCTAGTTTAGATCCTGTATGGGAAACTTAATCTGCTCTGAGAAGGTCAAATTGTAATTGATGCATTGCCTTCTCTCTCATCTGCAAGTTTCCCTTTTGACTTATCTCAGCTGGCTTCTAAGGCTTGACTACAATCCCTAATCCCTGCTATTTCAAGCCCTTTGTTCTGCTCCAGTCATTCACATCCTTTATTCACCTTGGGGCAAAGAACAATAAACATTCCAGAATCCTTTTTCATGCTACTGGATTTATTTTTCTCTCTGCATGGATTAGTTAAAATGTAAAAATAAAGAAAGTAGAATCAATAACATGGGGTGGATGGACAGAATTAAGATATTACTGGAATGTTTCTGGAAGTGCTGTGGATTGTCTCCAGAGACTGGTTGGTCCAGATAGCTATCAGAAATCAGGCCCGATTCAAAGGCACCTACTTCCCAGCCTACCAAGATCAACTGATACACTTTTCCATCTATAGTATCTTCCTGGGGTCCATGACTCCAAAGCATCAGAATTTCTATTGCAATAGTAACTCATAATCCCTTTTGAGGCTTCTTACATATCTTTCTATTTCCTTTTATTTTGAGCTGTCATGTGGCACAAGGGATACCTAATTTCACTGCTCTGTTCTTGTCCCCAGTCAGGATAGCTGGGAGGTTGTTCAGGAAAGTACTGGTAACTGTATTTTTGTTCAAGTGTAGGGCCAGAAAGGGAGTGCTGGAATTTGTCCTCCAAATGCCTTACATTATGTCCTTTGTAGGCTGGGGATATTTTGTCTGCAGAATTCAATAAATTCCCTCCCTTCCTCACAGGGGAAAGCAATGACTGTGAAGGGATATGAATTCAGCTTTGCAGCTTTTATGGAATATCAGTGGTACAAAGATGATAGTAATGCAGTCTTCTATTGCATTGGGTGACAATGCAGATAGTCTTTGACTTACGACCACAAGCCAGCCCAAAATGTCTGTTGCTAAGTGAGACGATTAAGTGAATTTGCTCCTTTTTATGATCTTTCTTGCCACTGTTGTTAAGTGAATCACTGCAGCAGTTAAGCTGTTAATGGCTTCCTCATTAACTTTGCTTGTCAGAAGGTCACAAAAGGTGATCACATGACCCTGGGACACTGCAATTGTATAAATATGAACCAGTTGTCAAGCATCTAAATTTTGCCAATCTATAACCATGGGGTTGTAAGTGTACAGCAGTTGTAAATGTAAAAAAATGATCATAAGTCACTTTCTTCTCAGTGCCATTGTAACTTTGAATGGTTACTAAATGATTGTAAGTTGAGGACTATCGGTATTCTGTGCTAGTCTGAGTGTGGAGAGTAGGTATTTTAATGTGAGAGTGGGGTAGGGTTATTATTGATAATCAACTCGTATAATTACTTTGTCCATCTTTTGTTAAAAGGTTGTGGCCTAATAGCTCTCGCCTTGATTCTAAAGCTTTTCAGAGCAGCTCCCCATAACTTTCTGTCCTCCAAATGAGTTGGCACCAATCACAGACTGGCTGGGAATTTTGAGAGTTACACTTCCAACACACATAGGAGGGTGGAGGTTAGAGAGAGCTGTTCTATATTTTCACAGCCTTGCTCAGTCCCTAGGCAAATCAAAGCATTACTAAGATATATGAGCCATAGTGGTTCAGTGGTTAAAGGGCAGTATTGAAAGCTAACTCTACCCATTGCCATGAGTTCAGTCCTGATCATCTCAAGCTTGACTCTGCCTTCCATCTTTCATTGGTGAAGACCCAGATTATTAGGGGGCAATATGCTGACTCTGTAAACCGCTTAGAAAAGGCTGTAAAGCACTATGAAGTGGTATATAAGTCTAAGTGCTATTACTATAATGGGAATCCAAACAAGGCAAGGAAATGGACTGCTTCAGCAATCCAATCTTGAGTTTTATGACATGGATGGATTTAATGGAGAGGATTATTATACAATATAATGTATGTTTTATTATCATTTGTGAAGTGCGCAAAGTCTTGTAGTTACATCTGCTTTTGTTCTCTCGCTTCTCGTCTTTAGTTTTTGCTTTTTAAAACTTTTTTCTTTTATATTAAATTTCTCTTTTCATATGCTGCTGCTGTCTTTCTTAAGGGACTTTTTTTTTCTTTGCATATGTTTTCAATCCATAGATCTCTGTTGTATGAGCAGGATGTTTTTCTTTTTTGAATTTCAGAAGATTTGTAGAAAATGAATTATTTCTGTGTGTTTTGAAATTACATGTAAAAGATACAGGAAATAGCCAAGTGACAGGAGCAGCACAAATGAGATGAGGAAGCAATAGTCATAGAAGGTAGCTCACACAAAGAGAAATAAAAGGGAAAGACAAACAAGGTAAAATATCTATTGCAACCTTCCCCTTTGTGATATCTCCTAAGATAGGATGGGCAACAATTACTATTTTGAGACAAATGACAACCATCATGAGCTGTGGCCAAATGCAGGTGGATGTACAAGTTTAGAGAAGAGTGGTACAAAGGAAACTTGCTGGAAAATGTTGAGCCAGTTTTGAGTGATAATTAAGACATTGAACTGGTCCTATGATTTAAACCCATCATCAGCTACAGAAGTTCCTAGGTGACTTTGAACCAACCACTGCATTTTAGTCCAACCAACCTCACTGGATTGTTATGGAGAAATATAGGAGAAGAGAGCACTGCTTTGAGGTTGTGAAGGAAAGGTAGGATATTACATAAATGATTGATTTTGACATTTTGGAAATGCATCAGATATTTCCAGATACTCCACAACAATTTTTACCAATCTTGCAGCCTAACTAACATCTAGTTATCCTTATACCATTGTATTGAAGATTATTCAAGACTGAATCTGAACCCGAACCCTGATTTGATCTTGCAACATTATCCTGGGACACATATATTTGTCTTCATTTGTGAAGATTATCCAGACTACAGTATGACTTAGTCTTTCCCACAAAAGGGAGAGTTTTAATAACGAGATGTTATTATCTTGCTTGCTTTTGCTTATGAATCTTTGAACAAAGAAGCATATGGAATGTAACAGGAATGCTATAATTGTAGTCTTCAGGTGTGTAACTATTTCTCATTATTTGGGCATGTGATGGAAGGGCATGGAAAGATTAACAGGTGATCTTGGGATTTGTATCATGCAACTCTAAACATTTTGGGATATGTCCAATGCACACAATAAAGCCCCTTCCCTCTTTACAGGTAAAAACTCTCTTGGAATTCTACCAAGAATTGCAGTTGGACCATTTTGAGCAAAGACCTGATAACTACATCTTGCTGGCTGCTCCTCCCCACCTCAAAGAACTAGTAAGAGAGGAGATTCGCCTACTCCTGGTTGGCTTGCAGCAAAAGGCATTGCAGGAGGGCAGGTACTGGTGAAAATGAAATGCTTCATAGTGAAGGTTCACAAGTTCTAAAATATTGCAAGCAGGACTACCAGTTAAGATCTTCAGACTTTGTGGAAAGGAAGAAGCTGTAAACCTCTAACTCAAGAGCTTGTGGACCAGGCTATATAACACTTCCAAATTCCTTGTGATCCAAATTCCCCAGAAATCAAACTTTGATTGTCAAACTTTATGGGCAAGAAAGCTGTTAATTCCCACTTCTTTTATAGTGACAGTGGGGAACAATAGAGAAAACTTTCTCCCTAGTTTTACTTGGTATTTCCTGATGCATAGAACGTACACCTCACTTCTGTCTCCATCCCCCATTTATGCAGACATCTCACAACAGCAGGACTCCCACATTCAGCTCTTTTGTTTTTCTACTGTGTTTGATCCATGATCCATATACTAGGTTGGGGTTATGTCCCCTCCCAGTCCAAATTCAAAAGAGGGATTCATCTAAATGAGAACCAGGATCAACCTCACAAAGGAACTCTTGGCCAGATACTGTATTTGCCTCCTACTTTGTTGCTGTATAAATAACAGAAAAGGCACTAAGAACAATTAGAATTGACTGGCCAGCAAGGAAAATATTTTTCTTCCCAATATTTCTCATACACACTAGAAACAGTTTGTTTTATTACCCTTCCAGGGTTTTCTTCTCTATTTAGACCTTGCTGTCTCTTGGACTCAGCCTTGTGTAGTTTGGTTAGAAGAGTTCCTCTCACATTATCTTTATTCTAACCAATGTGCCATGGTGGCTTAGTGGTTAGAATGTAGTATTGCAGGCTGACTCTGCCCACTGCCAGGAGTTTGATCCTGACCAGCTCAGCTTTCCATCCTTCTGAGGTCAGTAAAATGAGGACCCAGATTGTTGGAGGTAATATGCTGACTCTGTAAAACACTTAGAGAGGGGCTGTAAAATATGGATTAGTATACAAGTCTAAGTGCTATTGTTATTGCTATATTTCCATTCATACAGTGGATATGAGGAAAGAAGGATCTTTTGGTCAAACTTGCTTTTTCTTTTAGTCTAAGGATGTTCAACTAGATGATTTTCATCCCATATTCTAACAAGTTTATGGCTGCAGTCCTTCAATGTAAGAGATGGGTGGTCTACTCATAACTCTATTCATTGGGAGATCGAGGCTAGGTCCTTGTCTCATACCTGCCTCTTATTGCAGGGATTATGACTGTGCCATTGCTAAATACAACACACATGTGATCAACTTTGCTTTCAAGACAAATGCTGGAAGTAATCGGCCATCATCTGGGAGCAACGATCTCATCAGGTAAGACCCAAAAGTAAACTTTATTCAGCTGTATATATATAGCTATTGTAATACGTTAACTCTTATATACATCAGGTTTTCCCCCTTTTTTAGATTCTTTGGGGGGGGGTATAAATATATTATTTTGTACATTGTATTTTTTTTTCATTTTCTTCCTACTTATGTTTATATGATATGGGAGAGGAAAGGAGGAAGAGGCAGATGTGGGTTCCATTAGACTTATTTTTGATAACTATAATTAAGATTTAATTAATAGTACCTAAGTATGTATCAACATATAAGGGATGTTTGTCTAGGTTCAATATTTTTAACCTGCTGGTAACTGTACTTTTGCTGAGTTTGGATATTTGTGCAAAAACTGCTCATGAATGGCCTTCTTGTTCATCTAGTGCTGGAACTGAAATGTTGTGTTAGGGGGGGTCAATCATTGCTCTGTAATCTCCATAGAGGAGAGGGAGTTCAGGACATTTACAGATATGCAATGAAAGTTACTAACAACTCCATCCAGATTCTGCTTCTCATTCCTGATCTGAGTTGCTTCGTGCCAGAATGCCTAATTGTGAACTTAGAATCTTGCCTGGCTGAAGGAAAAGCTGGTCTTTCTTAAGTTGTATGGTATTTGTATTGATCCCATTTCTGTTTTCTTAGGTCATTGTCCTGTAGCAGCACAAACGATTTGGAACCATATTCTGATAAACTGAATATAGCTCAGATCGGCGAGATAGCCTCTAGACTTAGGCAAGTTTGCATACCTCCTTTCTGCTTTATATTTTTCTTCGAGGGACAGTTATTAGAAGCAAGAGTGTAAGAGCACTCATAAGAGATATGAACAGAATTGGACTGGCTCAGAGATAGGAGTGTTTGGGGCAGCAGAGCATAAAAATACGTGCCCAACAATTTGTACTCAAAATTTCTTCCTCTGCTCCCTATAGAATAACCTGCATCATACTCATGAAAACAAGAACAGAGAGATCTGCAAGCATCTCATTCTGATTTCCTCTGCCTGAACTTGTGTGTTGTATGCTTGCTTCTGTGTGAATGTATGAATGGATCAGTTGTTGCAGAAGAGTTATTGAGCACCAATGCAATTAGAACTTTTAAACTGGGAAATCTTAGTGAAACAGCCCTTGCTCCTCACAGCATCAAATTAGCTTCTGCCTTGAAATCTTGGCCTGAATGTATCTGAATTTCTTTCTCTTTCCGTTTTTTGGAAGAGGCAGAATGTGCCACCTGTCCCGTTGCATTATGGAATGCAAAAATGTGATTTTTCACAAAAAAGAATCACGAAGCTGACACCTCACTAAACAGTATATAGTACTATGAGTTCTAGGAAGTGGATATAGGAATGAAAGGGATCCTAGTTGCAAGGAATCCAGCAAGAAGCTGTTCACTGCTCAGGGAGGTTGGGAAATTTTGAACCAGGATGATAACAGAGGAACCGAACCTATTAAGGTTAGGAGTGCTTGCTTGTGAATTTTCTTATTGAGCACTTCAGTTAGGCACCTCCCTAACTTGGATTTCACGTCATCCTCAATATATTGAATTCCTACTGTAAAAAAAGTAGCTGATGTCCAGTCTTCTAATTCAGTTTTGAATGGCTAGCTTCTATAATGGGAAAGACAAAAATAATTGGAGGAACCTATGGAAATCTCTCACTCAATATTTTCAATTGGCGGTTATTTACTTTCTCCCAAATCTCTGTCTCCCAAATTCTGTCAATCTTTATTGGAGTCTCATTTTTATCTAGGACTTTGCTAGAGGAGGAATGCCATGCTCTGGAAAGATACATTGCTCATTTACAGGTAAGGATTGTATCTCAGCTTTCAGATTTTGGTCATGGATCTATGAGGCTCTTTTGTACACCAGTGTAGTGAAACTTCAATCTCAACTTACTCTCCATTTAGAATATCCAAAGTGATCACTGCTGATTTGGGAGCGTGTCCTATGAAATACTCATGGTCCTATGGTTTACAGCACTTAGGTTTTTCAAGGAGGGAGTACTATGTAATGAAGATATGTTTGATTTTTATCTCAACATTGTAACTAATTAATTAGCTGCCATTCCTCTCAATTTTTCTGATCTGAAGGTGGTGATGGATGAGGGCTGAAAGATACAGAGTAGAAGAGGTCAATGGCATTTTTGGTGTGCAAATGCCATTGCTTTGGATGCAAAGTTGCTACAACACTATCCCCTACTGTTTGTCTCTGCTCTTCTGAACCTAGTTTGCTCTGTGCTCTTTGCACAGGTATTCTGGGTAATATTGCCACAATGACATAGGAATGCAGAAGGCTAACACAGGCTATTTTCTGAGGAACAGGAAACTTAATCTCTTTGACTGAAGGGACTGAGTGTGTATTGCCCATCTAAAATAGCTTTCTGTAGTGATAGATAGGAGCATGTAAGAAGGGGGGAAAGTGAAACACTTCTGTATACAGAGCTCTCAATGCATAAACTCTTTTGGGAAAGACAGGTATCCCTCTGGGGACTTAGAAAGGAGCGTGCCTTTGACGTTTCAGCCTCTTTTCAAAAGTTTTCTTTGATTTACAGAATGAACTAGTAGAGGTGCATCGGCATGCTACTGAGTTGCAAGATAAAATGCATGAACCCACCATGGCTGGTATGCAAAACTCTCATTTCATGCCTTTATTTAGAATTAGACTGGGGATTGGAAAAGAGTTTTTTTTTAGTATAGACAGTACAAACAATTGGGCATAGATTATTTCTAAGTGCTAGTCCCCTAATTACGTTGTTCTTGGGCTTATTGTTTCTCCATCTTGAAGTAATCCTCTGTCCGCAGAACTACAGGAAGAGAAACGTGTCATGGAGCGGGATTTGCAAATGAGCCTGCCCAAGTCATGTCCTAGGCCTCCTTCCCCGATGTCAAACCAGTTTGGGAATAGCACCCATTTGTCTCAGCTCAGGTAGTATGAAAATGCTTGCAAGCTACAATACTAAGAAGAGGTGGAAAGAGCAAGTGAGAAACTTAATTCAGCCTTGATTTATTATTACTCTTATCTTCAGAAATCTGAAGTAACATTTTTGGAATTTGTTCAATCCACTTCAGTGGAGTTTGGAGATCCATAAGCTCTTCTGCAATGACTCAAATTTTCTGCAGTTTTGTCACTTTTGACAGAAAGGTGCTTAAATAAAACCTTTTGTATCACACAACTCCTTCTCTTTATTTCACAGCCATCCAAGAGGCTTAGTGAAAGGGCCAGGATTTGGAGAGATCAATCCTGCTTCTAATGAGATTCCTTCACCAGATCCCAGGGATCAGATTTCTCTACTCTGCTATCAGCCATCACCCCGATGGAGCCATTCAACAAGAACTCCTTTGGGACGGATGTGTCAAAAGAGTGGAGATTCCAGCCAGGCAAGGAAGGACAGTGACACTAAGCTGCCTACAACATTGGGACATCCAAATGCTTCAGCATCAGCGTGGGAACCTGCTTTTCTTCCCATGCCTCCTACAGAACCTCGTCCTCCATCTCGCTTTTGTCCCCGTATTAGATTGTTGCAGTGTAAAGGACCAAGCTAAGAAAAACAGAACTTCCTCTTTCTCTTGAGATCTCACCACTTGCTCTGTGGCAACAGTGCCCATTGAAACCGTATGCTGCTGTTCCCTATGCTTGAAATGGGCTTACTGCTATCTTTGCTGTCTTATGTTCAAATTCATGGATTCCAAAGAAAGCAACAAGGCCATGCTATAAATACCCCTTCTTTTGTACAGATAGATAAGTGTCCTGGGAGTGCGTCAGTGCCCCCTGGGATCCTTTCTCCTCCTGTCTCCTCCTCCTCCTCCTGCTCATCTCCATTAGTCAGTACAATAATTCCATTATAACATTAAAGAAAAGGTTACGGCTCCTCCAATCGCCCTTCCGATCCCACAAAAAATGAACTGTACATCCTGAGTTCAGGAATATAAATTTCATTAAAACCTATGAGACTTTAACAATCTACAACTGGGAGAGTCACAGTATGGGAGACTCGTACAATTATTGCTATGAACAATGAGAGGTGGCGGTGGCAGTTGCCACACCCTACAGGAGAGGGAGGGACAGACATGGAACCATGCATTAAATAGTGCATTTTCAGTACAGAGGAGGGAAAGGATTGGATGCTGGCGGCTTAAGGTAAAAATGTCATCCTGACACAAAGCCATCTGTCCTCCCTATCCTCTGTGCATGATGCAGACATTTGGCACTTAAAACCCTGGCCGTTTTGCCCATGTCATTGGCTGGGGCAATTACCCTGTGGGTAGGGACCAGTTGTGCCCTTGCTGTTGGCACTGTAGCAATTGTGCATTCCTGGGAGCTGAAGGATGCCCCTTACAAGAAGTTTGGCATTGGTATCCCTATCAAAAGTTTGGCATCGGTGTCCTGGTATCATTGCTGCCACAGGGCAAAGGGCAAGGTAATGGCTGTCAGGACCTCCTCCAAGGCCTTGCTCAGGATAAAGTGCAGGCAGCAATGCTGAAACGAAAATATGGAGCAATGAGGCAGGAAGACACAACCATTTAGTTACCCTCCCCATTTGAGCCAGTGTGAGATCTGGCTTGAGTTATGAAGAGATCGTCCTGCCGTGAGATATTGATGCTTCTGGCCAACCTCTTCATGACTGCACCATAGGAATAGAGGCTTCCATCCACACTGGGAAGTGGCAGCCCAGGGCTAAGCAGAAATAGCTTTCATGGAAGATCATGCTTTCTGACCTTTGTACTTCCCTCAAGTTGCAAGGGCTGGTCTTGGCACATCATCTACTCTTAGCACCATGGTTGGCTCTGCTCCTTTCCCTAGAGACTGGGGCAGGGCTAGGTCCCAGTTGTCCCTTGCAAGTAGAGGGACACTATTCAAATTCATTTGCTCCTCTGTAGGGGAAGAGAATAAACAATGGCTTCAGTGGTTCCATTTCTCAGAACTCAAGTAGAAGCTTCCTCATAATTCAGTTCAATACTTTGCTCCACAACCTCTACATGGTGTGGCAGCAGCTTACATGAGTTTCCCACAAGTTTGGAACTTTCTTAGATTTGAATCAGTCACATAGTGTCTCTATTAACTATGTGCAAGGGTGTGTGTGTGTGAGATAGAGAGAGAGGGATGGAGGGAAAGAGAGAATGAGAATAATTCTGAATAGTTAGACAAATAAGGCTAGATCCTCCCTACCAGTTATGAGAGACTTCTGGAATTTTCTTAAGCTCTTGGAACCATCATTGGAACGTTATATCTACAGTCCTGAAAAAGCTACCCCACTTTTCATAAAATACTAAAGTGGGAAAGCTGGGAAGGTATAGAATAGATACTGATGGGTAGTGTGCAGTTTTCCATGCATGTGTGCAAGAGTGCTCATAAAGGCAGTAGTCTAGCTGAAGGTTTCTAACTCTAGACTGGACTTTGCCTAGAATATCAGCTCATATTTGAAACCACTGCTGACCCCCCCAGCACTCCCATTAATTTCCTTGTGGGGCCAGGCAAATAGCCCTGATCCAGGGCAGAGAGGACCATATTGTCCCCAATAGATTCTAGATTCGCTGGACCCAGGAGTAGCTGCCAGAAACCATCCTGAAGGGATTTCTAAGTTTCTAAGACGTCAATCAACCAACCAACCTTCCTACTGGTACCTCTCAAGGAACCCCCACCTAGTTAGCCAGTGCACACATCTCTGTCTCTGGTCCTGGCTGTGAATTGGGGCCATCTGAGCATTACTTGTAAACATAAGGGTTACAAGATGGCACAGGGACACTAAATGAGGTGGGTGGGATGGGAACTCATAGCCCCCTCCCCCAGAGTCCAGCACAGCCTGGGAGCCAGGGGTCCCCCACCCAGTGGGGGTACTTTAGTATATCTGAGCAGAGTAGGGTTTTAGAGAACCAGGAAGGTGGGAATGGATTGATGCAAGGAGTGCTCCCTGCCCTGCCTCCCAGGCTAAGGTTCACATCATTGAGTCTTGGCTGTGGGTTGAGCCATTGCTTCCGATGGTGATGGCAGCCATCATGCCAGCTTCATCACTTTTGGGTTTCTCAGGGTTCAGCAGCTGCACCTCCAGCTGGGATTCTGTTGAGCTGAATGCTGTTGCGTAGCGGCCTGTCTTGTGCTCAATAAGTGCTGGGCCCCACTCCCGGCTTGGCCGAGTAGCATTTTTCAAACGCTGCAGAGATACAAAAGCAAACAAGGAGTTGGTGGTTTCAAGACCTGGTTTGCAGTGAGATCTGAGGCAAGTACACCCATCCTGTCCGGAAAACAGCAGCATCTTTGCCCAGTTGCCTGTAAGCCCCACCCAGTCCTACCTGCAGTAATGAGTCTCCTTCCGAGCACAAAAGGTAGTAGACTGCATAGATGGGGATGCAGATAACCGATGAGAGCGCCATACAGAAACCAATGGCGATGGCCCAGGTCGGGTACACATATGTGTTGTATGTGATTGGTTCATACTGAATCACTGTGAATATGAGGATAAACTGGAAGGAGAATGAGAAAAGGCTGACTGAAACCAAAGTATATACTGCCTGGCATCATTCCTAGTTTTGCATTCTGGAGACCTTCAAAAGCTCTCTTAATTTGTCAGGCATGGATGTTTTATCATGGGAAGTAGAAAACCTCTGGCCTTCTCTCCCCCCCTCAATCACTGTGTTTTTGTCACAGTGACAAAAGCAGCTTAATCTTTATTCCATCCTGATTATGATGTGACTCCCCCAGTCCCCCTTTCCCCCTCACTCCCAATTCTGTCTCCTATGTTATTTTGTGTTTCTCCCCACCCGACACTCTCCTCCTTTGTACTCACAAAGATGATGACTGGAGAGATGAACCTCCAACAGATCTGGAAAAATATGGGTGGTGGAAAACCCAGCATCATCTCAATGTCCTTGAAATAGCTCCGGTACCCTGGATGAGAAGACGGTTAGTTGATTAGAGTGGAGGTATTATAACTAGACATTAGGAATACCACAAGAGTCTACAGGTTATATTTCTTCATTGTGTTTCTCTCTCCATTCCTCAGTATAGCTCCTTTGCTCTGCTCCCTACCTCTATCACAACTCCTGAGAGGCAAAGTGCAGCACAAAAGAAGTCTCTGCTATGATACTTTGAGGCAAGTTCTCATTGCAGAATGCCTGAAATGGTTAATGTCCAGACCAGAGAACACCAGGCAAAATATCCTTTGGGGTACACCCTCTTAGGGCTATGGGTTCCCTCAGTATGATGTGGTAAATGTGATGGCAAGAGCAATGATTGGAAGGTGGTTAGGAGATATCACAATGACCTGACTCCCTAGAACACCAGCCTTATGCCTTGAAATTTGCCCGAGAATGCCAGCTTTTTGTACTATGCTATGTTGTAATCTGATTCTTTAACTACAAACTCTTTTTCATTGGGGAGCAAGTAATCAAATCTGCACCTTGGATCAGCAGTCTTCTGAGCTGTAAGTGAATGTGTCCAATGAAACCAAATACTGGCAACAGACAAGTAAACTTTAATATCCTTTGAATTGTTGTGATTGAATATCAGTCCGGTCTGCATTTGGGTTTATGGACTCTTCATAAGAAAGAATTGAACAAAATTTCCTGATTGTAGCTTTTTCCTATCTGTTTCTTACTCCAGCTCCAAGGTCAGGAAACTGTATTCAGGGAAAGCATCATTTTCTACTCTTGAATCTATATAATAAAGTTAATTTTTCAGTATTCCTGACTGCCAGGCCCACAGGGGAATTCTGGCTGTATTGATCAAGTGCTAGCTGTGGGAACACCAGCATTCCAGCCATTCTTAATATTCTTGAATTGTTCCAATTAATCCATGCAACTGACAGAAGGTACTCACCATAGACATACATAATGGCAACACACATGATGCATGAAATAACCACAAGTGAGAAACTTGCTGCATAATTGTCCATCAACGATAACCAATAAATGCCAGCCTAGAGAAGAACAGAAAAAACAAAAGCAAAACAGTCAAAGTACTGGATTAAACAAGCCTTGGTCCCTTTCAGCCTTAGGGTGAGAATGGGCTATTTCTGCCTTGCCTTTTAACTCTCTCTCATACCTGGGTGGTGAGTGGGATACCTAGCAGAAATCCCACCACAGCCACACCTAGAGTCACAAAAGTCTTCCGACGCAATATCCATTCATTTCCCACTTCATCCACAATGGCAGTGACAAGAGTTTCCAGGAGACAGAACTGAGGAAAACATAATGAATAAGTAAAAATTATATATACACGCCATGAAAGATTTCCTCTCTCTATCTTCCTTCATTTAACAACAGTAAAATCTCTCTCTCTCTCTCTCTCTCTCTGTGTCCAACTACAGGTAGTCCTCGACTTACAACTATTCATTTAGTAATCATTCGAAGTTACAACAGTATTGAGACAAGTGATTTATCAAAATTTGAATGCTTGGCAACTGGTTCATATTTATGACGGTTGTAGAGTCCCACAATCAACCTTCTCACAAGCAAAGGGGAATCTGGGGAAGCCAGATTCACTTAACAACCGTGTTACTAATTTAACCACTGCACTGATTAACTTAACAACTGTGGCAAGAAAAGTTGTAAAATGGGGCAAAAGTCATTCAGCAATGGCCTCCCTTAGCAACAAAATTTTGGGCTCACTTGTGGATGTAAGTCAAGGGCTACCTGTGCATCATTTTTGATTAATTTAAAGGCTGGAGAACAGCAGTGCTGTTTAAGTGAATCAGCACTTGGGGCAAATATATTTTATTTGGGAGAAGACTCTAGTGCTAATAGTTAAGTTCAGTGTGCCTTAACCTGCCACCTTCCCCAGTCCAAACGTGTATGACTACAATTCTCATCATTCTAAGTCAGCATGATGCAACTTAAATAATGGGAGTTTTGGCTTGATTCCATCTAAAAAGCACCAGGATACAGAAGGCTGCCCTATTGGTACAGCTTCATTATGACTCAGTTTGCCATAAAGGAATTTGGAATGATAGTCATGCGGTAATCATTCTCCATTTCCCATGATTTCCAAGCACCATTAAATCTTCATTTTTCCTTCAAACTAGATAAATCAAGTTTGGGGCATGTGTTTATGCATACATACATGCATACATACAGATGATTTGCATTTTAACAAACACATATGCATGCATGTAATAGATGTACACTATTTTCCGTTTATGTTTATTGACCAGCTTTCTCTGGAGTTGTAGCTTTCAGACATGTTGGGTCCTAGAATTCCCCCAAAGCATAAGCTGCAAATAGCTGTGTTTACCTGTGTACCCAGCCCCAGTAGGATGAGCATGAAGAAGAAGAGGACAGACCAAAAAGGGGAAACGGGGAGGAGTGTCAATGCCTCAGGATAAGCCACGAATGCCAAGCCAGGGCCTTGGTCAGCCACTTTGGAGACATCCACTCCCAGGTGATGAGCCATGAAGCCAAGGATAGAGAAGATGACGAAACCTGCATAGACACTGGTAGCACAGTTGGTGATGCTGATGATGATGCTGTCTCTGTGGGTAGACCAAGTTGGGAGAGCTCATGAAGACTATAGCTGAAAGGGAGCATCCTGAAGCAAGCCAAAAGTTCTGCATCTAAAGAATGGGCTCCCACGTGTGATGTGCAAGTGGGTTTAACTACTAAATATAGGGGAGAGATTTATTTTTATTGTTATATTGTATTTACATTTAACTATGTTTTAGCTAATTCAAGAAGACTGTATATGTTAATTCTTGCAGCCATCTTGTGCACCATTTGTTGGTAAAAGGGTGGGATATAAACCCATCTGATTAAATAGAACATGTTCTTTCTAAAGGTAATCTTATGAAAGCCACCTGCAGTTCTGAGATCCTTAGATGAAAGAAGGCAAAATTATTTAATTACAAAGAAAACACAACTTCTGTTTCAGTTTGCCAAATTTATACAAAGCATTATGTGAACTTGGATCTTATTAGATCTAATTAATCTTCATTTTGAGATTCCCCACTTCATGCTTTAAGACAAAACTAAACTTTCTAGTACCTGTGCTTCAAAGAAAAGCTCAAAAACTATGCATTGTTTAACATCAAGTTCCTCCACAATGGGAGAGAAAAGGGTTCTCGCCGTTTATTACTCGACATCCCTGCACTATTTTCCATGCAGATTTCTCCCAGGATTTATCTAATTCTATAGATCATTTTCTAGACATATGAACTACTGTATATCACCCAAAAATCTCTTTGTACGTCCTTTGCCCATCATTTCCATTGAACATCATACCTGTAGCAGTTGTTGTGAAACTTGTTATATGATGCCATGGTGATAAGACCACCCCAGGCACAGCCCAATGAATAGAAGATCTGAGAGGCAGCATCTCCCCATACCTATCAAAGATAAATCAAAGGTGTCACAGGGGAAACAGAGCTGCCCGTGCAGTTTCAAGTTAGGGAGGGAGGTGGTTGAGTTATGGCTCTGGACTGCACAGCTTATGAACCCCTCTGTGATATCCCCTCTAAATACCTTTGCATCAAGGATTTTGTCCCACTGTGGTGTCAGGTAGTACGTGATGCCACTAACTGCGCCTTCAAGAGTGATTCCCCGCACAAATAAGATTGTCAGCACCAGGTACGGGAATGTTGCTGTGAAATATACCACCTGAAAGAAGGGGGACAAAGGAAAAGTTGAAGAGCATTCAAGACATATTGCAAGTTGAAAGCAGGTTCCAGAAAAAATACCTTCTCCCAGAACATTGATTTCAGTAGCATGGCAATTGTCAGGCTGTCCAAACAAGCTTTGACTCTCTTCCTCTTAAAATAAACACCCTCTCTATTGCAGCCACTGTAGTTTAACAAATATATAGAATTTAATAAGTATTTAGGAACACCCATTTTTGACTAGATTATAAACCCACAGAATGAGACTCTTATGTGATCAAGGATGAACATCAGGAGTGGTATGTCAAGGTAAAACTGCAAGTGGGAAAATAGTCTGAGACAAGGGACTATTTGCAGATGGTCTCAAAAGCCAATCTAAAAACAGTAAAAGATTTCTATGCAGTGCTTGGACACAGGTGAGTTAAGGAAGAGGAACACTACTTGCTTTTCCTGAGGACTTCACACTCTTGATGAGGCAGAGGAAGACGACAATCCAGGAGACACCCAAACAACCCAGCAAGGGAAGCCGGACTTCACCCAGATTCCCGATGTCATTAGACAGCTTCAATACATACCGCCTGGAAAAAAAAGACAGGAGTATAAGCTCCAGTTTGCAAGTACTTCACATCCTTCTCTAGCAAATGCACCAAACCAATTTACATCCACAGGTCTCCAAAATTGGCACTCAAGACCAACATATACAGAAAAAAAGAAATTCTAAAGGGTGGGATAGTTAACTACTTTGAACAAATTTCAGAGTTAGAAATTAAGTACACCAGTATATAGATGTTCATAGTTCAGCACTATGAACTTACACCAACATGATAAGATTCATAAGAATTTATGGAGAAATTTTGTTTTCAACCACCTCTAACAAGAAACTTTTTAAAAATACAGGTTACAGTTAAGTCTATTAGAGTAACTTTCCCAAGATGATATTCTTGGATTTTGTCATTCAAGGGACAAAATGGATTTATTTCAACTCAAAAATATTGCAATTTTATTTTCTTGCCCACTTTGTTTCCATCGCTTGGTCCAGCAATAATCCATCTGCCTCCAATTATAAATCATGTTAATAACATATGGCTCTGCCTACATCCAGTCTTCCTGCTACCTGTTCCATTTGAAGCACCATCTTTCCAATATGTATCCACCTGCCTTAGGTGGTGTCATTCAGATACTGAGGTTGGGATGATGGCTGAAGCTTATACACAGAATAAGCTAGGATCACAGATTCCATGTGCCATTGTTACATCCCCAATTATGGATCAGTCTTCCATAATTCTGCCCTTATCTGTATGTTTTGAATTAAAAATTCCATCATCCCTAGTAAGTGTAACATCTAATGCTCAGAAGTGATAAGATCAAATTATTCCCACGGAACAAAATCCTTCACAAACCATTTCCCATTTCCCCCCATATCCATTTACTTAATTCCCCTCCCTGCCCATTATCACCTCCAGTATTCCTCACTGGGGCTAGTGCGCTTCAGAGTCTGGTTGAAGATATGTGTGATGTTGAATGGTGAACCCACTGAGCTGTTGGTAACATCCAACACACTGGTACAATTTCCTGTATTCCAAAAGTTATTACAGTATGTCCAGGGTAGCACCCGTGTCATTGAGGAGAAGAAATAATAGAAGGCGATGCAGATCACAACATTGTAATAGATTCCAATGTAGGTGGAGACAACCATCATACCATAGCCAACACCTGAAGGAAATAAAGGATAAGGATAAATAGGAAGATTTTGAGATTGGGAATTTGAGGCTAATTGCAAAAGACAGAACACATTGATGTTGGAATTAAAGTAGAGGAGTTTGTAACATGCACACCACATATGGCAGGGACAATTTTAATTTAAAACAGAAACAATAAAGCCCACGAGGTTAGTTTATGATACAGAGTCAGGTTCTGTCAACACCCTCCCACACACTGATTAGGTTTGTACAATATTGTACAAACAATATTGTGGTTTGTGGTTCAGCATGTTTTTTGGAACCTAGCCATTCTCCTACCCAGTTGTGTGAATCAGACTATCCATTAAGCCATTATATGGTTCATTGAAGCATATGCAAGGAGGTGAACACTACAATTAGAATTGGCTGTTGGTGGTTTAGCATTAAATATCCAGTGCAAACACTGCTTCCAGATTCAAAACAGCAAAAATGCAGCCATGAGGTGGGAAGCAAAAGACTGCATATGAATAGTAACATATCTAGATGAGAGGGACCATAACAGACATTTACAACTGGGCAGAATAAATCTGGCAGAAAATTAGTGCTAGGAAGTAAATATTCTGATCTTTTCTTTTGGATTACCTTAAAAAAATCTTTTGGATTACCTTAAAAAAAGCAGTGTCTCAGAAATGAAAATGCAGGCTTAGTTGCTAGTCTTTCAATCAGTTTTTAGCATAATCAGATATGGTTCTAGAACTTGTGTTCACATTATATGGCTGGCAATTATCTAGTCCTCTGGCCAATTACCTCAACTCCATGCCAGTTAGATCAAAATTGGATGGCATACAGCAACCATTTAAAAAATCCTAGGGTTGGTGCGAGGAAGCTGAGGGGATATCTTTTCTCTCCAGTTCTTCTCCACAGTGGGGGCAGAAATTTGCATTTCTCTGATCAGGCTTGGATAGTCAGGAGTGGATGTGGTAGGCATCCACCATTGTTTTGTTGTTTTATTTTGTTGTTTTATTTTCTCTTCCTTCCTGCCTGCCTGCCTTCTTTTTTTCAAGACTTCTGTAGCCAGTTGAGATTTTGACAAATGATGAAATGTGAATTATGACATCTAAACGTAATTTCTGCCATTTACACTCTTGTGTGCAATTTTGCAATGAAGTAGAAAGGGGCTAGGATCACTGAGTCTATACATGCTGTGTCATCTGCACCCTTCTTTGTCCTGCAGGGATACTGTGTGTGTGTATGTGTGTTTTAAAACTGCAACAGGGGTAGTGCTGGTACTAGAGAAGTGTCTTTAGGACTTCAATTCTGCTTCAGAAGAGGAAAGTAATAGCCCACTCACAGGGAGCAATGTGGATGATGTAGCTGACCCGGAAGTGGGGCAGGTAGCAACTTTCATCTCCAACTATTGTATTATTGTACTGTTTTATCGGCTGTTCACCGCCCCGAGTCCTTCGGGAGTGGGGCAGTATAGAAATTTAATAAAATTAAAATTAAATTTAATTTAATTTAATAATAAAATTAAAATTAATTTAACTACTAAAATTATCTGGTTTTAAACGTTTGCAAAATATACTAATATACAGATTTCTCATTTGATAATGCCTGTGTGTCTTGAAAAAATCTCAGCTCAGACATTTTGTTGCCTGAAACAATGGAGAACATGGTAGTGTACTGCCACACATTTGAGTGTTGATTTATGGTAGAACTGGCCCTGCTGTAATGCGGGGGCGGGGGGGGGGCACACAGGATCCAGATGGAGACTGTGATTGTGGCAATAATCTGAGGGCGTGTCCATTAGTTCTCTCTCACCTTTGAACATGGGGCTGATCTTCCAGACGCCCAAGCAGCCCTGGCTAGCAAACTGTCCAAAAGAGAGTTCCAAGAAAAACAGGGGAATCCCACAGAACACCAACATGATGAAATAGGGGAACATGAAAGCACCTAGAGGCAGAACAAAAGAAAGAAATCAGCTTTACAGGATTTCAGGAGTAGAAGTCATACTCTGTATGCCAAAGTCAAATTCAGTTCCTGGCATCTGCAATTATAAAGAGTCAACGTAGAATACGAAATCGCTTCGGGTAAGATTTAAAAACAATCTGAATTGGGGATAGCCTCTTATTCTCGGATTGATGAAACGAAGGACTTTAAAGCCATTAAGAAATAAAGGATACATTTTAGGTTTTATACGAAATGATGCTGCTACTTGTGCCAGTAATTCCCAGCTTTTCAAGCGGTCCTTTCCTACAAACTCAATGCCAGTACTTGCAATTGGTAGGTTAGTTGAGCTTTCTCAATCTGATGCCTTCCAGAAGTGTTTGGGCTGTTAGTTAAAGAGTTCCCAGCCCAGCTTGGTTCACAAGTTCTGACAATCATGACTTAATACATTCAAAGTACCTCTGGTCAGGAAGGTAAGGCAGCATATAGCTTCCCATCTTGAGCCAGGCCCCAAGAACAAACTTGAGTCCCAGAATTGTTAGGATGCTACAGCAAAAGGCCCACCATTCCCTGTTGTGCTGAAGCAGAGGCGGACAAAGAATCAATTATGAAGAGCTTCTCTGCTACCAGTACTTTTCAGGCCAGACTTTGGTAGACCCAAGCTCCCACAAAGCCCTCACCGGCCTTCCCACAAACACAGTGCTCTGACCTCCATACTCACCTCCTCCATTGCGGTAGCAGAGGTAAGGGAAGCGCCACACATTGCCAAGCCCAACAGCATAGCCAACACTCGTGAGAACAAATTCAATCTGGTTGCCCCAGTTGCCTCGTTTGATGTTCTCATCTCGCTTACCTGTTTCACCAGGTACAGCCCCATTCTGCCAAAAGAGGAAGGAAGTCAGTTATTATTACAGGTGGGCTTGGAAGGAAGGAGGCTTGGTTCTACACAGGCTTTTGGGGAGCTCCTTCAAGAGATGCAAAGAAGGAACAGCCAGACATGAAAATACATCCTACTCACAGGATAATGAGGAAAAGGCTGCACTCTGGTTGTTTTATGTCTCACCCCTTCCCCAACTGATGGAAAGGCAGGCACGGATGGAGAATGCAATGGGGCTGCTACCCCCTGCTTTCCCAGCTGAATAATCCTGGGTCAAGCTGTAGGAAAGCTGGCAGCTGCAACACATACAAAGCAGGCATGAGATGAGGCAGCACAAAGGAACCTCTGTTCCTCTTTCTTTTGCCTGCCCAATGATCCAGCATAAGGGACCCCAGGCAGGGCCAGTCCCTCGAGTCACCCACTGTGCAGCTGAGCCCCCACAAGATCAGAGAAGCCTTGCTAGCTCAGACAAAGGCGCATCTAACCCATGTTATCTTTCCAACTTTGGCCAACCAGATTCAGTTGGGAAGTGCACAACCAAAGCTGCAAGTCAACAGCTCTCTCTTATTGCATGTTGCCAGCACAAGGTTATTTATAGATGTAAGTGTCCTCGAAGGTACAATTATTTTAGGAATAGCGCTTCCCTATCTATACACCATGTGCAAATGCTGTTCAGAATATGTTCTCCAAAAACCTGTCTTCACTTTAAAAAACTATTTAAACTAATGACTGCATTTAGTGGTGGGAAGGTTTATATATATTACATATATAATTTGCCTACTTAGTATGTAATTTAAAAAATCTTCCTTGTTATGACTGATTCCCCATTCCAATATATTGAGCTATAATTCCATTTTTCTCCAGACAAACTTTCACCAGTTCAGTGAGTGGGAGAATGGGTGGGGGAATCAGCTAAATACTTACTTAAAATAAGCTACATTTAAAAATATTTCAAATAAGGACTATAATATAATTACACATGTGCAAAATTAGATAACCTGTAGAGGATGCCAAATAGAGGATGCCAAAGGATATAAACATCTATTAATGTTTTGTTGCTATGTAATAGTCAATTGAATTTGGTGCCAGATATATGGTAACAGGTATGCTTTGATATCTTGATATATTTTCAAGCAGGAATCTTCCCCAATTTTCTCTGAAAGTCCTGGAAACTGACTATGGGATCATGTATGTGCAAAACACGTATTTGAACTTCATGGTATAGCTTTTCCTTTTGGGATAGGAGAATATTCATTTTCCACAAAACGCTGAAGATTGATTGATATTGGGGCTTAGAAAGAGTAGCTTAGGACATGTGATGACTGTGTATGTACTTAACCAGGTTCACGTTTATTCATATAACATGCTGAGCTTGATTAATTTGTGTGTGTGTGCACGTGTGTGTATGAAGGATAGTGGTACATGTGTGTGCATGTGCACATAGATACACCCATACCAAGAGA
>JAEANM010003256.1:0-22730 GCA_017656035.1 Myanophis thanlyinensis
AGAAAGCCCCCCTGGAGACGGCTGCAATGTGGTCTTCTAATGACAGCCGTACATCCAGGAGGACACCCAAGTTGCGACTTCACAGCTGACTTCACAGCTGTAACAACATTCATTGTATGCTTACCCTTGTGTAAATAAACCAAGTTTGCACCAAACTAGTTCTGGCTTGGTTCTTGTCACTTGTGGTTAGGACTTTTGAGACTTTGTATATTACATTATTGTCTCCATGAGTTCTATATTATGGTGAGTGAGAGAACACACCCATTTATAGATGTATTTCAAGATGAATTGCCCCTGATCTATCCATTACAAATCTTTATTCCTACTAGATCAAAAGTGAAATATAAGAACGAACCATTATTGTAATATGCCCCCAAAATATAGAAACTTTGAATGTTAAGAACATAAAATTACCATTAGTGTCTTTATCACCATTTTAAACTCAGCTTTTTTCAAGATTTCTTTTTTTTTCCCCCACACAGAATATATATAGCTGCAATTGCAAATGTAAATGCAACTAATTTGACCTATAAATTCAAGACCATCCAAGAGCTACCAACAGGAATATCTGCACAATTGTTACATCTGTGAAAATTAAAATAAAATGCATGCAGGCTATTTTTAATTATTTGGATAATAATAATTTAATTATTAACACTTTTATAGTGTTAATATGTTATCATCAAATGGGTTTATAGACTTTTGGTGCCAGCACCAAGAAAAACAGAATGTCTGATGACTTCAGTGTCTAGTGTGTCAATGATCTAGCTAGCCTAGGTACTTTGTCTTTCAACAGAATAATTCCTCTCCTCCTCAGATAACCTCTTCAAATTCAGCTTGCCCAACGTTAGTATGAGACAGCTTTGGGGTTGTGTGTGCACAAAATCGGAGTTGTGTGCACAATATATGATAGGAATGCATATGACATTTGAAACACTAGGTTTTAATTAGACCAACTTCCCAAGCTTTAAAGACTTGCATGAAAACATCTGACTTAAGAATTCTTTACTAGGCATTTTCCATTACTCCCGCACTAACAGAATCCTGTCTATAAAAATGTACCTACCTATTTTGTATTTCTTATTGTCCAACAGGATTATAGTGACGACAGAAAAAGCTCTTAGAATGGTCATAATACCATTACTGCTTTCTGATCAGATTTCTGAGTGAAATGCAATCAGGGCTGCTTTTAGGCAATATCTGGGAAGCTTTGACAAAAGAATTCTGATAGCCTATAATATTTAGGAGATGTGTGTCTACACAGTAAGAGAGCTCAAAAACACGAGGTGAGGATGATTCAGCTGGGTTCACTCTCTCTAGTCAGCGGGAATAAGTAAATGTCTGAGTGACAAGAACAATAGATTGCAGTTTGAGTTAAGTGGAGAAATAAGTCTTGGTTTGTTAAGCAAACAGCATACCAGGGGCTTGCTGACCCCCAGGGACCTGACATGGGAGCAATAGACTTGAGTTGTCTGTTTGGGGTTGTTAAGCCTATACTCTGTGTTGTATCCTGTAGTGCTGAACTGAAAGAGTATTTTGTCATAAATAACAATGGAAAAATGAGTAGAATGCAAGGGCTGAATCAAAGAATGGAAAAGGAAGAAGGGGAAGGATGTAAGTGCACTAAAACTCTTGACAAAGAATTTGTCACATTATATGCCCAAATTAAATGAGAATAGGTTATTAAAATAATCTGGTAAATCACAAAACAAACAGTAGCAAGGTATTAGAACCCACTGCCTGTCAGGCCTGTACAAGAGCATTTGTTGACTCCAAAGCACAGAATAATTTATTATTGCTACGTCTAATACAAGAATCTAGTCAACTAACTGTCAAAGCTAAATTGGCTCTAGATAGCGTTCAACGGAATTCATGGCAGCAGCAACGACTCCAAATTGATGACACTTCAATGTTAAAGATTGCTTACATTGTGAAACTAACTTTAGGTCCAATCCTTGCATTTATAACTTTCAGAGATCTGTAAAGCAATGGAAAGCTGAAGTAAGATCATAAGTACAGTTAGGGTTTCACTTATTGGCTGCTTCATTTGATAACTGAGTTGGCAATCCACCACAATATATGAGGCCTACCTATAGTGAAGTAAGAACTTAAAAAGATACTTCATATGTAGTATCTCTCACACAAAATATATCTCATGGTGTTGAATTAAAAAAGGAAGGTATAAAACAAGTTGCTAAGTAACAAAATGCAATTTATATTTTTATAAGTAAATGCAAATATTATAATTTCATAAAACCAGTGCTTTTCTTTAAAGGTGCTAAATCTGGATGCTAAAATGTAGAGCACTACATAACCTTCTCTCTCTCTTATCTAGCTATCCATCTTGTGTTTATCTCTAAAGTGAGGGTTGACACTCCTGAGATATTTATGGAGTCTCCCTTATTCTTTACAGCTTAAAATATTGTTGTACTGAAAGAAAGCACTGCACAAAATAAAGAGAATCCCAATTCTCAAAATGCCTATTTTAACTTAACATATTACGGAAGAGATTTCTAAAAACCAGATCTTTTTTCGGCTTTCTGGTAACTGAAGTTGCTTCTAAGTCTCTGATTAGTCTTGGGGTTGCTTTGTTTTATTTGGTGGTACTCTTTTGTTATGTTAGCATAGAGGGGCATAATGGGAAATTCATATTGCTATAATGAACATAGATGTTGATGAGTGAAAGGTGATGATCCTCTGAGTGAAAGGAGATGATCATAATGCTGCCAGCAAAAGAGTAGCAAGAGTCACCAGAAGCTAAATACATATGGGAGAATAATGGAAATAAAGAAAAGAAAAAGAACAGAAAGGAAAGATAAAGAAAAGAACAGAAAAGAAAAGAAAAGACGTCTGAGTGAAAATTTGAAGATAATTAAATGGTACATTGACTTTTTTATTCAGTGATTTAATAATAATAATTAGCCTTCAGGTAGCACCTTTTGTGGATTTTAATCTTTATGTCAACACTTGTAGCACATCCAGCATATCTGAAGGCAGCTACATTGGGACTTCACCAAGACAAGGCAACAAAAAGAAAGAAGACAGGCCAGTCTCTGGTCTAAGTGATTAGGGTGAGGAAGTAAGTGGCCTTACTTCCTCACCCTAAACATATTCTCCAACAGATCGCTGATCTATTTTAAGCTGTATGCATGAGCTACCACACAGATGGACCATTCCAATATCTTGTTGCTGACTTGGACCCCAAGATTTTGAATTATATCACAAGGCACCATGGCAATCTTATCTATGAGCTAATGTCCTAGTAGCAGAGATACTAAGTCTGTCTCCAAGAAAATGAATTTTTGAGATAGGGAATGTGTAAAGGCATCAGCATGATAGGACTGGGCAAATAAGGCATTACTCTCTAGCATCCCATTGACATTTAGGATCATTAAAGCTTATTGATAGCATCCAGGTCCCTATTCCCCTGACTTTACCACAGCTGAGGTCTCCTTGGAAAGCTTCTGTTTGAATCAAATTTAAACTGTGTTTGAACACATGAATCTTTGGTCTCATAAAATAAAGCTATAAAGAATAGTAATGCTAGGTAAGGTCAAGCTGGTCGATTTTACAAACAGTGTCTTTTGGATGTATTATTTCTATTATCACTACTTTTAAAAGATCCATAGTGATAATGCTTAATTTGTGTCAGTGGGAGATCCCAGCAGGTCCATCTTGACTTTAACAGAATTTCCACCAAAAAGTTAAAACATTAAAACAAAAGAGAAGAGATGAAGGAAACTTTACAGGGATGCCTCTTGGATGTGATTGTAATCTCCCTGATCAGCAGGCCTGAAGAGTTGGGATGGAGCAGGCAAAGGCTATGCGTGCATGCCTGTGCACTCATCTGTCAAAAGGCAGGGAAGCAGCGATGTGGGGGTCTATCATTAACTTGGCTCTATGAGAGGCAAATTACAGACTTGGTGACACAATTAGGCCAATGCTATAGGAAATGGAAGAACAAAATCATTTTGCTGTGAATTATTTTAGCGCTGTCTCCCTTGCTTTGAATACAATAGCCTGGGTAAAATTAGCCACTGTTCTTTTTTTTTTTTTGACAAGGGATGATAGACATTGGTAGCTCGTGCTTGTTGGAGATGGGGAGAAGAGGAACTTAAGACACCTAACTTTGATGACAGCAAAACCATTATACCAATAGTTGGCAAAATCTGGATACAGAAACCTGATGCAAGCCAATATAATGTATGATTGCTGAGAAGGATATGGGTGGCTTTTAATCCCTCACTTTCTCCTATAATTATGAAGAATGTTTATTTATCATTATTATCATGCATTAAATGTGTCATTGCATTTCTGCTCTTGTACATTTTGTGAGAAACTGGTGACTTTTTGTAGTCAAAATAGGAATTAGGGGGGAAACTAACAATATTCTATAAGGAGATTTTTGTAAGAGGGAGTTTCCAGTTCCCACAACTGCCCACTTGCAGCTGAATATGGCCTAAAATCAGACATTGGGACAATTTCTTTCTAAGTAAAACTTTCAGGTCCCTACCCTCATGGAAGTGTTCATTCAGGATAGTATTGAACTAGAAATCAGAGTTCTAGTGCTCCCTCATACATGGAAGCCAGTGACTTGTGCTGGTCACCCTTTGTCAGCTATGCTCACCTTACTAGACTGTTGTAGAGAAAATAGGTGGAGGGAGCATTATTTACATTGTCTTGAAATGTATAAAACGAAATGTGATTTATATAAATCAATCAATCAAACAAACAAACACTTAGAAGATCATGAGAAACATTTCTAACCATAGATAGAATACTAAGGTAGTAGGCAATTTTGCCCATAGTATTGGTGATGGGGATAAGTCAAAATGCTAAACTGGGATGAAAACTGGACGGAAACAACTTCTAACTGAATGGCAGTTGGAATGCTCAATGAACAAAAACATAAAGGATATAACACAAAGGAATGACTCAATAAATGAATATTCAAGTAATGTTTTGGAAGGTCTGTCTACTGCTAAACTGCTTTCCCAATGGGAACTTAATTTATACAAACATTCTCAGAAGCCTCACTTGCTCTTATTAAAACAGAACGCCACACCCAGCAGTGATGTGCTGCAGCAATCACTGATATTACAAGATGTAACTGTATCAGATGGAAAACTGGAGAGGGTAAGTCAGAAAAAGGCTGTGTTAGATGGAGTCAGGGAAAGTTAAGGCCTAGCAAATCATACAGGGAAGCCAGATGACATTTTACATTAGGAATGAATATAAATGCAGATGGTGATGGGCAAAAGGAGTGATTGAGATTCAAATGGTCAGATTACTAGGCTGGAGTCCTAGCAGGCAGCAAAGTTAAGTAGCAAAGAATCCTATTTACAATCAATTCCTTAATGGTTTGTGTGAATGCTGGTGAAGAGGCTAAGATTGTCTTTATCTACTTATAATGGATATGCATGAGTCACATTTCAGTAGAGGGATAAACTCCTAGCTACCATATCCTTTTAATTTGTTTACTGTCTCTCTGAAACACTATGCACTGTAATTCCACACTGGAGAAAGCCTCTGTTGCAATTACTAATGGTTTGGTAGTTAATTACTTTATTTTGTTTGTTGATTGATTGATTGATTAATTGATTGGAGCTATCTTAAAATGGACAAAGTTAGGAGTACAGCAGAAACACCCAAGATTAACTCTGAAAAATGGTTAGATCTCTATTTGCCTGCTATTGTGCAGTAATACTTAAACTTATATACTGCTCCATAATGTTTTATGGAACTCTCTAAGTAGTTTACAGAGTCAGAATATCACCTCCAAAATTCTGAGTTCTCATTTTACTGACATTGGAAGGATGGAAGCTGTGTCAACCTTGAGCCGATCAGAATCGAACTCCTGGCTATGGATAGAGTTAGCCTGCAATATTGCATTCTGGATCAGAATGAAAAATTGAATGAAAACATATTTTATCACAAATAACAGTACAATTCAATTGGGTTATTTCAAGCAAGTAAACATGCCTAGGGTTGCAGCCTAATATTGCAATCGCCTACAGTATATAAAGAAACAAGTCCTTTAAAGATATTTGCTCCCCCCAGGTGAGACTATATAGGAATGTCGCCTAAATGTATATGAATAAGCACATTTCCCTGATCTCAAATACTATTGATAGTATAATTCAGAAAGAAGCAATCTAATGCAGTCTAGAAATATTTGAATGTACTGGGCTTCTCATAATCAGTGAGCGAGGTAGCTACTTACTGTGTATTTTACTTTTAAAAATTGCTGCAAACTAGGGCACAGTTACATGGAGCAAAGGTAAATACTTTTTATGTTAATATATAATTTCCGACACAGGCAAGTATGATGCGGGCATTATATTAACAAACTTCATAATTGAAAGATAGGACATGGATTTGCAACAGCCCTAGCCACCCTGAAAAATAACAATTGTTCATAGTTGCTATAATTTAAAATATTAGGATAATATAAGGCATTTTACCTCTGCTTTTAAATATTGATATTAGGGATATTAGTGTTGTGGCCCAACAGCGGCTGGCTGAGCTGTTGGTGGAATCTGAGACGATGAACACTATGGGACTGCCCTGGAGGCTGAGGAAGACTCTGGGGGGTGTTCGGAGTCAGAGCAGGGACTAGAGAGGCCTGATAGCCACCAGGTGGCATCTGAGTCAGGGAGCAGTGAGGAAGAACAGAGGGAGGCTGTCCCTGAGGTACGTATGTGTAGGGCTGAGAGAAGGAAGGAGCAGCTTTGGAAAAAGGGTCACAGAAGAAAATAGGAACAGGTGATTGGCCCCTCCCAGAGAGCTTATAGGTAGGGCAATGGGAAGGGAATGTTGCAGGAAGCAACAGTTCCATTCAGTTCATTCACATAGCTGTATGCAAGTTTTCAGATAATCTGTAAGCGCTATCAAGCTTTGGGTTTATTTAAGATAGCATTCTGGGCTCTCAGCCAGGGGATTGCTTATCTCCACATTAGTTGTGGCATACAGCCAGGTATGCCTTCGTGTGTATGAAGACCTCAACCAGAACAATTAGCAACCACAGAATACAGAAGCTATCTTTTTCATTCTGCTTTGAAGAATTAAACTTATGCTCTTGATTACAGCTTCATGAACAGCATAGGACACATTTATTCGAAAACTGGTCTTTTGCTAGCACTTGCTTTAACATCATTGCCCTGGTTTGGCACCAAGCCTAATCTCATCATAGAATACAGGTAGTTCTCAATTTACAATCACAGTTGGGACTAGAACTTCCATCTCTAAATGATGCAGTTGTTGACTTGCACCCAATTTTATGACCTTTTTTCTGTGGTGGCTAAGAATCACTAACGTCTTTAAGTGAACCATACAGTCTTTAAGCAAACCTGGCTTCCACCATTGATTTTGTTTGTTGGAAGTCTCCTGGGAAGGTCATAAATGCCTATCATGGTAATGCTGCAATTGTCATAACTACATTGCTGGTTACTAAGCAATTGAATTTTGATCAAGTGTCCATGAGAACTTTGAAGACCGATTGTGAGTCCCTTTTTGCAGTGGGGTTGTAACTTTGAATGGTTGTTAAATGAATGGTCATGAGTTGAGAACTATGTGCAGAACAATTTAAGTAGTTTTTTAAGTCACTTTTGTCAGATTAGAGGCGCCCCTCTTTGCCACAGTTGAAACTTATCTATAAAGTTCCATCATCTATCAACATAACCATTTACCTACCATCTATTTTAGCCACTAAAGACTCCAGTTGAGTAGGGTACTTCATAATAAAACCAAATTAGTAAAAAGTACAAGATAAGTAGGATTATAAAGAGAAATAAAAATAAAATGAACAATGAACAAGATGATAGGGCATATACAAACTCAGGACATATCTGACAGATGTGCCAACCACTTTCACCAAAACACAGGGCTATCCAGAGCCACACAGATCTCCAAAGGAATCTCATTCCAGAAGACAGTCACCACAACAGGGAAAGCATGTTTTTTCAGACCTAACAGATGACACTGATTATTTGAAGATACCTGAACCACACCAAACTCTTTGTCTCTTACTGATTGGGCAGGCACCATGAAAGATAGACAGTCCCTCAGATAACCAAGTCCTATGCCTTGTAGTATATAGTTGAGGGAATCAATATATTCATCAGACACCTCAGTATTTTCATGAGAAAAATATCTTGGGAAAGTACAGTATATCAGCAACTATAGTCACAGTCCTTTAAATGATAAAATTGTGAGGGTTGAAATAGAAATTAATATTGTTGGGGATGCGGTGACATAGCAGCTTAATGATGCTGGAACTTCTGGCCCTGAAATGGTCTGCGTTCTAGCACAGATACTGGCTCTGAGAACCATGGGTGCTCCTACTGCTTGCTCCCCAGCTCCTGCACAGTCAGCAGTTTGAAAATATGTAATATTGCAAGTAGATAAATGGATACCACTTTGGTAGGAAAATCCCATCAGCATTTGTGTGTGCAGAGAGCAGAAGCTGTGAGACAACACAATATAAGGCGAGGCAAGGCAAGACTAGAGGAAGAATCTGGAAGAGCCAGCAACTCAAGCACTGTTAGTCAGCTGGTATACGCTAGTTTTCCCCTTGTGGTGCACCAAGGATAGGCATGCAAGTACTGAACCGAACTAGCAACTTAGGCTGTCAGGACTTCATTGTGTCTAGCATTTGCAGATTTCCCTGACATTGTATGCCACATGCTAAACAAACAAATAAATAACATACTGATCACCCATACTTTCTTTCTGAGAGTGACAGCATTTTCTCTCATGAAGGATACATTTATTTTTTTCAATTCATTATTATTTCCAGGCTTCCTTTTTCCTTGTTTAATTTCATTTTCTTCTTCTTTTCCCTTCCTCCTTCCTTTATATAGCATATGGATTACATTCCAATCTTTTTATTCTTTATTTCTTTAATAAAAGAAATAATGTTACAGTTATGCTAATTTTGCTTTAATATTCTCCCCTCAATCATTTATTCCTTCCCTCATGAATTATTTCTAAATTCATCTAAATTTTTTACTCTGGAAAATTTAAATAATACAGTATGCCTTTATTCCAGTGTTTTGTCTGTGTAAACAAGTTTCTGTGTTCATTTTCTTACCAGAGAAATATAGGAATGATATGCATTACTTGAAGCTTTGAGAACATTCAGGAAATAATCTTTGCAAATGATCTTTAGTTGCTGTAGACTCACAACTGCGAGCTGAAAAGTTCTCCATGAAGTTCTATGAAACTGGGAATAGTTCAGTTCTTTAGAGTAGACTAACTGTTCTGAAATTTTCATTCTGCTTTATTTACAGGTTTTCAGCAGTATTACTGTTTATATTTTTTCCCCATGCTTGATACTGAGCAAGTAGAACTGTTTCTTTTCTGAATTTGCATTCTAGAAAAAGGAATGAATCAGTCATTAAGCGAATCTTTTTTATCCAATGGCATTTTTTTTATTGAAAACCAAAAGTAAATGTTGGAAATCATTTAAAAATAAAAAATAAAAAAACATGGTTATGTGACTGTGAGATGCTGAAATGCTTGAAACAAATGCCTGAAAAAAGTGAACCCAGTTGCCCAAAATGCAATTAGGTGACCATGACCATGGCATTATGGTTATGTGACTGACACCTTCAGAATCAGATCAGAAATACCTTTTGGGTGGTCTGTTGTAATATTGAATGGTAACTAAATATCCACTTGCTAGGTGAGAATTATCTGGACTACTGCAAAACCAGTTAAATGTCTGAAACTGAAGAACCTTGGTACAACATTGATCAATCCCTGTCTTTTAGTACTGTGGTCTAACTAAAGTGCTTGATGCTATCTATGAGTTGGCATTAGAGGTCCTTAGGTGAAAGCCCTTGAGATAAGTGACAGAAGGCTGGATTAGAGTGCTGTGAATTTTGGAAAGGAAATGGGGCTGCTACCTTGAAAGAAAAGCTTTATGCCTCCTACTCAAGAAACCTGTGCTTGACTCTGTTAATTTAGAGGATATCTCATTTTGTAGTGAAGAAATTTATGCAGTGTTCTCCACTTGGTTTCAGTTGAATAAATTAACAAATAAGTATAACATTGTTATATTAATTCTCAAGTCATTTCCACACAGTGACTGATACTGTTTTCTAGCTTCATCCAATTGTTGCAGTATCCTTATAACAGCAATGAGAACAGATTTTATATTGTGTCAACAGTGGTTGGGCAAACTAAGAAGAAGACACTAAAAGTTGCTAAGACAAGATTGCCAAAATCTCTGTAATCATCTAAAAAAACTTGTTATCTGGTATGTAACAAATTCTAAATTATAAAGCCCTATGTTAAAATAGAATACAAAATTTTAGTGGCCAAGTGTGATTGGACATACAAGAAATTTGTCTTCGATGCATATGCTCTCAGTGTACATAAAAGGAAATGGTACATATGTCAGGAATCATAAGATACAACACTTAATGATAGTCATAGGGTAATCAAAGCATACTAAGAAACAATAATTAGTATAAATCTTAGGATGCAAGCAAGAAGTTATAATTATTGTTGGAGGGGATGGGTGATGGAATGATGAGAAGAAGAATAGTAATACAGACTTGGTACATAGTTTAATAATGTTGAGAGAATTATTTGTTTAGCAGAGTGATGGCGTTTTGGAACAAATGTTGTTGTGTCTAGTTGTTCTTGTGTGCAGTGCCCTATAGCCATGATGCCAAACCTAGGGCACATGTACCCAAAATGGCACACAGAGCCATCTTTGTTGGCATGGTAGCAGTCACCCCAACTCACAGACTGTGCATGTGCATGTATCCCTCCTGGGTGATTGCACATGTGCATGCATTGTGCATGACTTTGCATGTGCTAATACCATTGTGCATGAGTTGCACATGACTGAGCATACACTAAAATGTGTGTGAGTTGTGCGAGACTGAGCATGCACAAATCCAGTTTGGTGAAGACCTTTCCCTTTGCTAAATGATTTAGCAAATCTTTCATAACAGGGAGGGGGTGTTTTGTACGCTCATGGTGTTGATCCCATGGAAATCCACGCTTAATCTCATTGGTCCATCTTTCTTTTCATGGAAGAGGACAGGGGCTGCTACTTGGGAGTTTGCTAGTTGGATGAAACTATGGGCCAAGTTCTCATCGATGTATTTCCTCAGTTCAGCCATCTCCTTAGGCATCATGGAATACATCTTGGGTTTGGGCAAGGTGGCTCCGGGCACAAACTCAATGGCACAGTCTGTGTAGTGGTGTGGAGGGAGCACATTGCATTCCTGCTTGCTAAACACTTCTGCAAAATTCTGGTACTCCGACGGTACTTCCAACAGGTTGGGGGTGACCTCGAGGGTGACTGCTGCATTCTTCCATTTTTGCATCACCCGTTGAGGGTACTGGAGGTTAGGGAGGCTGTTCACTGGCAGCGGATCGGGGCCTGGAGTTATTTTCAGTTTCCGGAGGCCTTTCTCCCACATGATGATGGGGCCCCATTTGTCCAGCCAGGCTAATCCCAACATCAGGGGGTCAGTCATCTTGGGGGCCACCACCAAGTGGATGATTTCCCAGTGACCACTCAGTTCTAAGCAGAGCGGTTCAGTCATTAAGGTGGCTGGTGCACCCCCTATCAGGCTTCCATCAGCTTGTCCAAAATGTATTGGCCGGGGAAGGGGTTGGGTGCGAATGCCTAGTTCCTCAACTATGGCTTGACTCACCAGGCACCTTGTGCAATCCGTGTCTAAAAGAGCATCTAGGTTTTTATGCTTCCCGGTCCTAGGGACAGCTAAGTGGGCCTCAGGTAGGAAAGGAGGGATGTCTATACTCACCATCAGATTGTCACTAACATCCTCGTCACTTGGCTCAGGAGTGTTTGGAGGGGTCAGCAACTTCGATTCCTCGGCCATCGGTTCGAGGGCTTGTTTTGCGGACTTCCCCACCTCCTTGGGTTTTCGTGCTGGAGCTTTCTTCAGTTTCACTGCAACCCCTTAATTCGCAAATGGGATGGCATGAGGCATTCGGAGGCTCTGTGGCCCATCTGGCCACATCTAAAGCACATCACCTGCCGTGTGCTGGACCCAGGAGTTGGGCTAGGGGCCTGCGTTGCCGATCACCGGGCTGTAGTCTTCCATGCTGGCTTCATCACTGGAGTCTTCCAATGTGGGTAGATTTCGAGATGCATCACCACAGTTAGGTGATACCAGTCATGGATCCTCTCAGGAGCTCCTCGAATTCTGCATGCTTGCAAAGCTCTGGATCAAGGCCCTCTTTATAATAGTGAATCAATAGGTGACCAGGCCAGTCTCAGAGTTTCCCAGGCACCCTGCAGAATTCCCAAATGTAGTCCTTCGGGTGCCTACCTCTCTGCTTGATCGCTTTGATTTCTGCTTCTGCTTCTTCCCTTTGCGTGGTGTCTTCAAAACACTCATTCACCGCTTGCACACAATCATGGAAGTTGTCCAGCTCAGGTGCTTCTTGCTGGTTCATCTTGGTCACCCACTCTGCAGCTTCTCCTTCATTCGTCGCATGGGTGATGGCAACCGTCATCTCTCGTTCAGTGGCATAGCGATGCCTGTATGCATTGAAATGCACACGGATAATGTTCAAGAAGTAGGCCAACTTTGCCAGGGTCCTTTGCAGTTGCACTAGGGGGAAGCACCCAAGCTGGATGTGCTGGGCCCCATTGGCACTGGACCCATCCTTGCCCCGGGTAGAAGGCCCAACCTGGCGGGTTCTGTGCTGCGGGTGGGAGTTGAGGCACCTGTTGAAATCCTGCAGCTCTGACTCCAGGGACTGAGGTGGGCAAAACAGCTTGTGGTCCGGGGCTGCATCTGATGGCTGCTGCAGCTGGCGAGCCTGGAAGGGAGGCCCCCTGGAATGTTCTGGATCCAGACCAGGCCTGTGCTGCCCCGATCGCTGCTCTTCCACTGGCCTATGGAGCGAAGGAGAATTTTGGAGGGGGAAGCACCCATTCAGCTGGTGGTCTGGCCTGAAAACAAGACATGCTTCCCACATACAGGTGCTCCAGCTGCTCCTGCAGGCTTCCCATGGAGATGGTCTGGGTGGAGGGTGGGATGGCTTGGCTCCTCATCTCCACCACTTCAAAGCTCGATCTCTCCCTCCAGCCACACACTAGTTGAGGCAGCAGGTGAATCCTGGCCTCTGGGGCACCCTGCAGCCCCTGAGATGCCACCTCCTCAGCAAGTCGAGGTGGTTCCTCCTGGATGCTCAACCAAATCATCTGCTCCTTTGGTCGGGCTCCTTGCAGGAGTTCAGGCTCCGTGGCCGATGCTCCCACAATGGCAGTCAACGTTGTCTCCATCAGGCTGGCAGACTTGTTGAGGGCCGCAGTTGCTGCTCCCATATGTGAACCCGTGGCAGCGGTTCTTTTTTCTTCCATCTTCCTTGAGCTTTTTCGCATCCCAAGGCTATGGGAGAGCGCCGGGGCTCAAGACACCGGCCTCCGGGATTGGCAGATTTTGCTTTTGTGGAATTCGGGATAATGTCAGGGTTCCACAAAACATCAGCAATTCAATCAGAACTCCAAAAAGACAAAGTTCAAGGAATAAGATTTTATTGAAGACATTGTTCTGGTACGGTCTGTAGAAATCCCGAATCTAACTGATTGATTGTTTTCACTATTAGGAAATTTCTCCTTAATTCTAGGTTGGATCTCTCCCATAGATTGCTTGTTTGGGCTTTGGAGAATAGATCAACTCCCTCTTCTATGAAGCCTCTCAAATATTGGAAAGCTGCTATTGTGCCACCCTAGTCCTTCTGTTTGTTAGACTAACATACCTAATTCCCACAACCATTCATCGTATGATTTAGCCTTCAGATCTTTTATCATCTATGTTGTACTTCTCTAAATCCTTTCTAAAGCGTAAACATATTTTTTGTATTGTGATGACCAAAACCAGACACAATATTCCAAATGTGGTCTTGTAAATGCAGTATAAAACAGTACTATTACTTCATATTATCTTGATGCTATCCCTGTCTTTATGCAGCCTAGAACTGCAGTAGCTTTTTTGGCAGCTTGTAGCACACTGCTGACTCATACTTGAGTGATTGTCCACAAGGATACCTAGAATCCCTTTCACAGTAACAACTACTGAACAAGGTACCACCTATTCTATATCTGTACTTTTGGTTTTTCTTGCCTAAGTGAAAAACCTTACTTTTCTTACCACTGAATTGCATTTTGTTGGATAGGGCCCAGTATTAAAGCTATCAAGATCCTTTCAAATCTTAAGTCTATCTTCTAAAGTATTGGCTGTTGTCCCCAATTTGGTGTCATCTGCAAATTTGATCCCCTTTTATTTCCTCATTTAAATAATTTATGAAGATGTTGAAGACTACTGGACAGAATCTTGAGGTATTTCCATTGACAATTATATGTTGAGTGAGGTTGATCAGCCAGTTGAGAATCTATATGATAATTCTGCTGTCTATCCCACATTTGTCTATCTTATTGAGAAATGAGTGTACTTTGTCAAATACTTTACTGAGGTCAAAGTAAACTATGGAACTATGTGTACTATATAAACTAAGTAAACCGGAGATGTGGTTGAGGCAGCCTCAAAGGCCTTTTGAGGAATCACTTTTTCTGGATCCTTTCATACTAGATTATAGTACTCAAATAGCAGTGGTTGCACTTGTAGATGATATGTCAAGGGTTTGGGCTCAAGATGGTGCATTAGTTGAATTCTTGCCCTCCTGAATTTCTCAGCAGCTTTTGATACTACAATCATGGGATTATTTTGAAGCAGTTCAGGGAATTGGAAGTAGGGGCCCAATTTATGTTATCTCCTCTTCTTCCTCTGAAACTAATTCCATCCCAATGTGATTGACAGGGGAATTTTTGAATCAAGTAATATGTTGACATGGATTAAGGTATTATTAGTATGCTTATGATACTCAGTCATACATATCTATTTTTTGAATATATAACTGATATTGTATAGGTTTTTATCTAGTACCTGGTGGCATTGAGAATCTACTTGAATAGGTTGTGCTATTTAATAGTCAGCACATCTGAGTTTAAGCTCCCCCTTCCAATTGATGTTCCATCAATAAATTTAAATGGGGTAATATTCCTTCCAGACAGAGCTAGTGTGCAATCTGGATGTTTCCCAGAACTTATAAATTCTGCTCAAGGAGCAGGTGGCAAACATGGCTAAAATGGTCTTTGCACAAATTCATTTTGTTCTCCAGCTTTACCTGTTCCTAGATTGTGAGGCTCTTTTCATAGACAATTATAAGTAACATCTTGTCTGGATTATTGCGTATCTGAACATGGGGCTGCCACTGAAATGCTTTTGAAAGCTTCAACTAGTCCAGAATACAGACCATATTCAGTATTGGGTGTACCTAGGTTCTTCCATGTTACCTTATTGCTGCCAAAGCTTCTGGGTACAACTGAAGTATGCATTTCAAAGTACTGGTTATATTCTTTAAAGTCCTACATGGTTATTTGCAGAAATGATCTGTCTCCAGTCATTTCTACTCATCTCACCGAATCCAATACGATGGCCATGTTCCATCTGCTCTTACTAAAATAGTGCCATTTTGTAGATATAAAATAGTGCCATTCTGCAATAGAGAAGGAAGTGCCTTCTTTATTGAAGTGCCTGCCTATGGAACAGCTTCTGCATTGAGAGCTAGGTGGCCCTAACCCTTCTGGAAGGCCATAAGAATCTTGTTATTTCTCTCATGTGTTAAGTAGCTTGGTATATCTGAATTAAGATTGCAATTTGTCTGTGAGATGCCTCAGCTTTTGTATTTATTATGCTTGTTTTTAACTATATTTTTCATTGTTTTTCTTTGGATTTATTTTACATGCTCAGTGGCCAATTAATTATTCTAAATTAATAAATGATACAGTGATCAGAAATTTATTTTATAGGCCATTTAATGAGAAATAGTGGTAGAAGATGTTTATTGTTTCAGGATATGTAGTAAATTCTGGTGTGACACTGAATGAAGCTTTTTGTGGTCAGCTGGAAGGAAGAGAGGTGATTTATTCATAATGTTCCTTGTGATATATTCATTCTAGGAATGCAATGCTTAAGATGATTATGTAAACGGTTGCACGATCAGAGACTTAGGTATGGAACTGGTGCTATATACAACTGTTCTGAATTGGCTACATTGAAACTTAACTCATGATGATTCAGGACTTCATCTGAATAAGACTCATATTTGGCTTTCATAACCAATTGACCTATAATGCAGTCCAGTCCAGTCCATATTTGCTTGTTGATCTTCCTTCCTTAATACCTTCCTTACCTTCCTTCCCAGCAGCCAAGTCAATGCCTGTTGCTAGCTTGGGGAACAACCAAGAGATTGCAAGAAAGTAGTTGGGAAACTGGAACCTTCAAAATGAGCATCCCATGACCACAATAGCAGCCAAACCAGCAGCACTGAAACACCAATAACTTTCTCAAGTTTTATTCATGAAACACAGATTTTTTACAGACTTACATGCTGTAAGTTAGTCTATTTGAGATACCTTGTTGCCCTATGATGGACCATATGGTTATGGTTATGGGAATGAAATTTTAATATTATATAGATGTCTTCGTTTGCTCTCATAATAATGGATTTTGTTACTCCATAATGCAAATTATAGAGGTATGTGCAGTATCTCTTGGTTTTTAAAATTTTAGGGTCAAGGAACACTCCTGAGAATACTGTGTACAACCAAGAAAACAAACAAAATTATCATCAAACAAATCAACCCAATTTTTTTACTCAAGACACAAGTGCTCAAATTAATCTGTTTGGGCCATGTTTTATGAAGACTAACTCCAGAGAGTTAGGTCTTCATATAATATGTTCCAAATAGAAGACAAATCTAATGCTAGCAAAGGTGGAAGGAAAGAGAAGAGGGTGACCAACAGCAAGGAGGATGAACAATTGCACTGAGTGCACTGTTGGAAGACCTGAACAATCAGATTAGGGACAAGTTGTCATGGAGATAGTCTATATATGTGATTTCTAGAGTAAAAATGAGTTGACGGCACATATCAATCAATCAATCAATCAGTGTGTAGTGGAGTTTTCTTTGTGTTGGAAAAATTTGTGCTGAGCAAAGTAGATAAATTGGCAAAGAGTTCTGTCCTGTTGTTCTTCCAGAAAAGAACTTCTACTGGATGTGAGTGCCTTCCTTTCTAGAAGCCGCCTATTTGGATCCAACCCAATGCACAGAAGAACACAGAAGTTACCTTGCTCATTGTCAGGCAAAAGAAATATGTAGCTGATCGAATGATAAGATTATGATACAGTATGAGAGATTATTGTAGGAGCTTTTCTGCACAAACAGAAAAACCGATCTCTCAGGCAAGACTCATCAAAAGCATCACCACAGTGACATTAATCCAGACACTTGATATACTTTTGTTTATGCCAACCAAATAAGTTTTCCTCTTGTTTTAATAAATTTGGATAAAGTCGACTCTTTTCCAGAGACCTAAATCACACAAAGAGATAAGAATTTGCAGAAAGATAATTGGGATCTTATTTAAAAAAAAAACAGTCACTTCTACCAGGTTGCTGTCCGTTGTCCTGAACTCAAAGGCAGCTAACTTTTCTTAGGCCTTGCACCTGGAGTATTGCTTTTGCTGCCTCATTTGACATTATTCTCTAATGGATGTACAATTAAGACTTTTTTTTTTTTACAGCTGGCAATATCAAGACTTTCCACAGTCCAATATCTACTTCCTCATCTAAGCCTCAGACCCACTGATTTAGTACAGTCCTTCCTACCTGGATAGCCAGAAACTCCAAGCACCATGATTACATTTTAATACATTTTTTTGCTTCCATTCACATGGTGTGAAAAATGTTCTGCTCTTGTAAAATACATGTCTTTTAATGGCATCTGTCAGAGCCTATCAACCGTCAGAAAATGTGGCTAAGTAAATAATGCCATTTGTTATTTTGGGCAGTAGCAGCAATCACTGGACATCACATCAATCAGTTTTTAAAAGGCAAATTAATAATAGGATATATAGTGGCACAAACACATTAACATGGAAAATTCATTCAATTCCTCCCCCAGCAAATACCCCTCTGGGTAATATAGTAATAACTGGAGCCCTGAAAGGGAATGGTTAGCTGTAATACTAATGTTCAGCAGCCAATGCATTTGTGGGGGATCAGACATACTGGTTTAATTGTGTTCCTCAAAAGGACTTTTTGCATTTTAGATTTGAAGATTTAAAGCCTGTACCTTAAAAAAAAGGTATGACATAAAATCTATCCCAATGTATGCATTAAAGAGATATAATTGGCAGATTTTTCCAGCCCAGCAAATCTCTATGTGAATGTGGCCATATTTTCAATTTACAATCAACATCAAGAAGCACCCCCTTAGGTTGGCAGACTCAAAGATTTCAGCATGATGCTTTCCTCAGGCCCTAGGGCTAACTTTAAAACTGCTCTACCTCTGACATGAGCACCTTATTCCTGCATTCTTGTTCTTATTTTCAATCTATTTCTTCATTTGCCAACAAGAACTGACACGCTATCACCATTAGGAAATTAGAAGTCTCTTTTTCCTTTCATTGAACCGCCCTTTCTCACCAGCTGCTGGACTATATTCTGGAACTCTTTGCCCAAACACAATTACAATAGCTACCTTTTTCCCTAAAGCATTTAGTTCTACACAGCAGTGCTGATATACATATAACATAGGACACATATCAGAATCTTACATTCATCCCTTGGGATCATTGCATCTTGTTTCTTCCGATTTTTCTTTCCATTTCATGTCTGATTTAAACTGCAAATTCCTCAGGACAGGAGACTATCATTTGCTCACTTTTTTGCAACAGTATGCAAACAATATATGATGATTAGCCTTCAAGACAGTCCACAAAAGAAACACTACCGTATGTGTGTGCTCTTATATTTATTGTAAGGTCATATTAACAGAAGCTTGCAAGACTGAAAGTATTTTCCACCTTCCTTATTTTACTCTCTAGGAAAGTAGGAAGGGTCTTTTCTGAAATGCTTCCCATATCCTCTCTTCTCCTTTTGTGAGCTGAGAAATCTTTTACATGTTGCTCAAGCTGTGCCTCTTCTTCCTGACTCCCAAAACCATTCCCGCGTACCATTGCAGATGTTAATGCAAAACAATTTTTTAAATTCTAATAAATTTTTGTTTTAGTTTGCTGTAAAACCCAATTGGCTGAAGACATTTATGAATATAATTGAAAACAGCTGTATCAGCCTGGCAAACCTATTCTTGGATTCACACAGTCAATTAAAAACTTCAGAAATCTCAATTCATTTTGAAAATAACACATATATACTAATTCTAATAAGCTACACACAAGTCAAACGTCTGAGCATAGAATGGTTTTGATAGGGAAATGTCAGTGCCGTGAAATCCACTGGCCATAGCTTCCACTTCTGCTGACGCCTAGAGCTCAGCCATTGTTTGAGATGCTGCCACAGCCGTATATAATGCTATCAGTGGGATAACCTTTCTAAAACATTTTTTTCAAAAAAAATAATGTGAGATATGTTGGACTTCCACTTCCATAATAGTTGAGAGCTAATGAAACTAGAAATCCAACCTATGCAGCATGTCTCATAACAAAGAAAGCCTATTCTCGAGTATTCGTCTAGAAATAGAAGCCAAATCCCAATTACAGAAAAGTGATGACAGGATGATCTTCCGTTCTGAAACGTCTAAGTGAGGCTGGAGCTAATGAGTTTCACTTGACACTTGAGATGAATTTGCCCCTGAACCAAACATTGTGACTGTAAGCCAGGAGAAGCAGCTGTAGCACCTCCTCAATTACACCATTATAAACAGCATTTTATATACCTTTTCCCACATCAAGGGTGTGCAACTTCCTGACGTGGGGATCACAACTCACTTCAAATGCAAAAGTCTTCTCAGTGGCCTCTGTTTTAGTAGAAGGTTCAGGGTATATTTGGGGTTTCTCCGTCCCCATCCCCTGTTAGCCTTTTAGCAGTGGGAATGGGAGCAGGAGGAATTTTGGAAGGAAACCATTCTCATTTCCACCATTAGCCATTCTTCCTACGCAAAACAATAAAAATCTGGGTATATTTTAAGCTATTTTGTGGGGCTTTGTTGCTGGAATAGGATCAGTTTGCATCCCATTCCTTCAGGTTCCCATACCTGCCCTTGTCTTTAACAAAGTGGGAAATAGTTAACCTTTCTTCCTATGTTTGTTCATGTTCATTTTCTTTCTGTATAAAATATAATAAAACGGATATTTGAAAAGTGGGTATTGCATTTCGGAAAATCAACCATTTTGTTTCTGAATTTTGGGTTGATGGAAGAGAGGTTGCTCCCTTGAAACATGCACATGAATAATTGTAACTTCTGTCATTTGCTACTGTGCAATATGTGGAGATAAATTTGCACAATCTCTTTTTCGTCCTAATGTGATAGGCATGCAACACGTCCACTGGGATCCATGTGATATATAAGATCTCCTTAACATACATCTTCTATAACATTTTTGTTTGCTAACGGAAGAATAGCCTGTTCTCATTCTGTGGCAAAGAAATGCCTGCTGTACAGAAAGTCCCAACTTTAACCTTCATCATTAAAAATATTTTTAATAAATAAGCAAGAAAAGCACAAACACATCCTTCCGAGATTTAAGTTGCCATAAGATAGTTTTGCATGGATAAATCTGTCATCTGTGCAAGTTATGAGTTAATATAGGAAGCAACAATAAATGCAAAGCACTTTCACTGCTAGTGGTAGATTAAGTTGAATACATTTGTTTTAGGATAGGTGTTATATATCAACATTATGGTAAAACATATTATAAGCAGGAGATTCTGATTTCTGACATATATGCAGCCATGCTTTACTTGCTAACAAATAAATATCAAAACCTAGCAATTTGGACTAAGAAAACCACGCAGTTTGTGATATGGTATTTGGTTTTTGGTTATTCAGAAGGTATCAGATAATGATATACAAAATGCTCTAGTTTCAAACAGTTCGGAATTTAAAATACCCTTATTTTGCACCTAGGAACAATAATTTTGCACTCAAAACACGATGTTCCTACCTTTCTGGAAGTGTTTTGAGCTTCAAGCAGTTGCTTCAAGATTGAAATGCTTCCAAGATTATTCAAATAACCCATATTGCATTGAAAACAACTGTTTCAAACTCAAATAAGGCATTTACATTCAAAACTAAGTTCAAAATATTTTCAATACCCTCAACAGTCAATGAAAAAATCATCAGGTCCCAACAATGCTCCTAATAAAAGGTAACATTAAGTCCTTAGAAAAGGGACAATAAAGCAGGATGTTCTGCAAAATTTCAAAAGCACTCAAGTCACAAGGATAGATCCTATCACTATAGGGAAGCGGGATCCTGAATCTGCTTTCCATATCTGCTGAAGAATATTAAATCAGAAGGCATATTTTATTGCTATACATGAGGTCAGGAGATAGTCAGATAGTATATAGAAGAAAGCTTGACAAGATGAATCAGGTAAAGATAACATTTTAACAATAGAGAACTGTACCAATAGAATTGTATTTGTAAAAAAAGGTTCTTCAGCTTTAACTATTTTTCCCTTTCCTATATACATTTCATTTTTCATGACAATTTAATGCTTATTTGTCCAACAATATTATTCCATTGAATTAAATATGGAATTGGCTCTAAAGCTTATGCTGACTGGTGCCCACACGAGAGCCGTTACTTCCTTTAAAACTGGCTTATGTAATGCCATTAGAGAGGTTTTAACTAAAAGGAAACATGCAGTTATGCTCAGCAAATCAAACAGCCATTTTTTCTACTTCCATTCTCATTCTCCAGAGAAATCCAAATAACTGGTAAAATGAGTGGGATATTAACTGCTGGATTAAAAAGCTATAGATTCCCAGAGAAAAGTGTTACCTGTAGCCATATGTAAAGGCATTTTATGGAAGACCCCTGAAGAAAGATGTAAAGGCTGCACATATTACACAGGGCCAGCCATTATGGTACAATTTAAGGCAAAGCAGACATGAATTTAGAGAGTTATTATCTGGAACTGAGATTCCTTTAAAAAGAGTTTAAAAATTTGCAGAGTGGTCTGGTTTCCATGTCTCCCTGTTTTATTCTCATGTATTATTTGTCTGAACTCAAGGCAGATAGTGTTTTGTCATTAGGAAAGTCAATAAATAAGTAAACAACTAAGTTTGTTTTAACACTGAATTGTAACCAGTACACTGAATCTCTCAACCACTAAATTTGAGAAAAATTAGTGAAATTGGGGCAATTTCTGTGAAAAGCAAAGAAATAATTTGGATGTTAAGAATTTGGGTGCTCAGGGGGGCACAATAGAGGAAAATGATGCCTAGATAAACACGGAGAAATAAATATAGACATTACAGGTGGAAATAAGGTAGTTTTTCGCCAGACCACAGAAAATCCTACAAGGATACCTGAATTGGGGAAGTGATCTATAGAACTGATCAGGAAAGAAACTTAAACATTTGAAAAAGAAATAAAAAGATGTGGAGCTGCGGGTCCACCCAAACCTAAAGACATTGATTGATACAAGCAAGGGTTTGACCAGACATGGGCAAACTATGGCCCACGGGCCTCATCTGGCCCGTTGGGCGTTTTAATCTGGCCCGCCAAACTAGTTACTAGCAGGAACCAGCCCAACAAAAAGCTAAACATTATGTGCTCTAAAGTAAATTATTAACTCAGATGGTAAAATACTCGTTGATCACATTAGCAGTAGCTTACTGAACACAGTCCACAAAGC
>JAEANM010003257.1:6226-22729 GCA_017656035.1 Myanophis thanlyinensis
CTCTCTCTCTCTCTCTCTCTCTCTGAGTCAGACCACCATAAATATTAGCACAGAAAATATATTTAATAGCCATGGAATAGCCCTTAGCCTTATATACTTCTTTACAGAACTCTCTTGGTTGTTTACAATGTCAGCATATTGCCCCCAACAATCTGAATTACACTTATATCTCCCTAGTATTTTAGGGAAATATCTTTATTAAAAAAAGTAAAGATAAGAACATTTCTCAATTCCCAAATATTTTGCCATCGTACATTGACATTGTGATTGGGGCAACCAATGGTGGCTTGATCATAAAGATCAGTCTGATTTAGGGAAAGACCTGTAAGTACTCTTTCTAAATCCTTTTGCCCTCTTGATGCTCTCTTATTTGAGGCCATTGTAAGTCAGTTAACAAACAGAGAAACATAGAAATTATATATGTCTTATACACCTGTGCGCACTCAAAAGACTGAAGGTTTTGTCAGCTTTGAGCATTCATGCAAAAGTAGAAGGCTACAATTTGAGCAATAGTCCTATGAAAACATTTCATTCATCTCCAACCAGGTCTGAGGCAGTGCTAAAATCCTTAAATAAATATGGGGTGAAATGTCTTATTGCATAGCATGTCAAAGTAAAACAAACGCACTTTCATATCCACTTCTTTCTGCTCAGGAATGCCCCAGGTCACAAGGAGGTATTTTAATTGATCTGGATTTTGAATAGATTTCTTGCCAACCTTTCAGTTGCTACAGGTGCATCTCTCATGTGGTCAGTGGTTATGTGGTACAAAATTATTTGACACACCAAACAAAAACATAGGAAAAATATATAGAAATGTTCTTTGTGTTGCAAAGAACATCAACCTTGTGTTTTCCTCTCTAGATTTCTTTCTGCTAGACATTGACAAATAAAGTTAAGAATTTTAACCTAAGAGCTAAGTTATATACATGTTTTGAGACAAAAATGAAAAAATAGAGCCACAATTATAATATAAAGGTTGGGAGTATTTCCAGATACGTTTTGCATAAAAACAACTTAGAATGGAGAATTCAGGCTCAGTGGTGGGATAATCCTTATTCTAGAACAATTAATGTTGTGGAGCAAAAGGATAACAGACTGCTTATACTTACAGAAATATAATGTATAATTTTTCTTTATTCACTTTAAGTTGATTGTTTTTAATGTAATTATAAGAGTTTAACATACTTTTTCCAGTGTGCGTGATAGCCAAATTCCTTAAGTGATATTTTCATAGAATTATAGAGGTAAGAGGACTCATTCAGATCAATGAGTATAATAGCTGCTCAGTGCTGGAATCCAAATTAAAATATCTAGGATAGATCTGTATCTAGTCTGCATTTGAACACATCCAATTAAGATGTGTTCTGGATAATGAATTCCACTGTAGAACTGCTCTTAACTGTTTGAAAGTTAGGAAGGAAAAAACCCTACCTTAATCTACTTTCCTGTAGCATTATTCTATGCCTTACATTCTGGAATGAGACAAAACAGATCCTAACTTTCTTCCATGTGACATCCTTTCAGGTATTTGAAGACTGTTTTCATATTCCCCCTCCCCTCTTAAGCATAAACATATCCAACTCCTTCCATTTTTCATTATAAAACTTTCTAAGTTTCTAATCCCTTGTGATGGATTGCGGGGTTGATTCAGAGAGGAGGAGGAGAATGCTGAGCTTCTACAGAAAAGACATTTGAATCCTGGTAAAGCAGAAAGCATGAGAAAAAAAATTAAATAGTCTGCCCTGATGGTGTTAGGTATAAGCTGAAATAGAGAAGGGTTTTGACAAGCTTTCAGGATTCTGTTACAATACCCTGACTGTGTTAAAAGTACATTCCAAAACTCACCTTGACTTTTGTATCCTGATCTTGCCTACCTCATCAGCAGATAATCAATGTCGCCCTTCTCTGAACCTATTCCATCAGTTTGACTGATAATTTGCTGTGAAATGGGAAAATATGAAAAAAAAAAATAGACTGAAAGTACTTCCCCCCCTTTTCCTTCCTTTGGAGACATACAACAACTTCCCTTAGGCTTAAAACAAAGGAAAAATAAACAGAGCATGCTTCCAAAATCCTGGTGGTACATTTTCCTTGGGGATAAGATTCAGACTTATATACCATTTTACAGCCCTCTCTAAGAAGTTTATGGAATCAACAATCTGGGTTCTTATTTTACCAACCTTAGAAGGATGAAAGGCTGAGTGGGTCCGAATCGAACTCCTTGCAGTGAACAATGAGTTAGCCTGCAATACTCCATTCTATCCGCTGTGCCACCTCTGTGCTTATTAAGATGACTCACATCAAAATCTTGACTGGGAAAACCCATGCTGGGAAAACCCTATTGTTCATTAGAATTCTAGGTCTGACAGAGCAGATTTTCTCAAACTTTCTGTCTTTGTGGACCTGCTGTGGCTGGGAGATAGTTCCGGGTGAGCAGCAGGCAAGCATTCATGCAAATGGAGAGTATGTACACACGCCTGCTGCTTGCGCAAGGGAGGATGCGCACACATGCTCACCAACCACATTGGGGTGGCCCAGTTTTGAATAGCTCATGGCTCAGTAATGGGCCATGGCCCAGAGGTTGGGGACCCCTTGATAGAGCCAACCCAATCCCCAAATAGTTAGTGGAAGATCCTTGATGTACTGGCTGAATCTCTCTTGTCTCCCATGGTAAATCCTGACCTTTAGAGAAGGGATATGTTATCCCTATTTATCCCAACTCAGCTCGTATTTGATCTATTTTTTATGGTTTGCAGCATCTATAATTTATTCTGCCATTTCTGGCTCCAAGGGTATCCAGTAGCGTTAGTGGAAATGGCTATACCATCTGTGATCTTTGCCTACAGCATTTATTCTTTACTATTATATTAATGAGCTTCATTAAGTTGTGAAAAAAGAGCTTCCTTGAGCTAAGTGAAGTCAGGATAAAGAAAGGGAGCTCAGCTGTCAGCATTTATTCACCACCTGCTTAGGAAACCGAGGAAGGGTCCACATGATTCTATAGCCATTGATTAATCCCTACAAAGGAGAATATTGGTATTAAGCACTATAAAGCACTAGAACCTGAGAAAAGTACAATCTAATTATAGCAGCATTTGTTGTTGAAGATGATAGTTTTATATACTAACAAATTTCATGCCTATACTGGCGAAAAGAAAGAGAAACTCCTTTGTCTCTTGTGTCTTTGTCATGCTTTGTAAATTACCATCCCAGGGGTTATATTTTCCAGAAAGAAAAAAGGGGAGCGTTTTTTTTTAGTGTGTGTGAATTATTCACAGATAAGCATAATGTCTTTTTAATTTTGAATTGAGTTGGGTATAGTTCTTGTTTCCCTTTTAAGGGAAATGTTGCATTTTTAGCACATTGAACTGCTAGTGTTCCCAAACTGAACATGTTCCCAAACTTACCCATTTCAGCATTCTTGAAAATTAGCTCTTTGCTGACTTTCAGGTCGAAGCTTGTTTGTTTGTATGTATGTACATGTGTGTATTGAACAGACACATAAGCAAACAGTTGAAATTAAGAAAATTGTTTTATGTAGGGCAAAAAAAAAATCAGTCAAACTGGAGGCTAGTCAATAGTGATGCATATCATTTATCACAATCTATGCATACTGTTCTAAATGTGCAAAATATTTCTAATGTTGGAATGTGTTGTGAATGTTTGTGCATTACTGCGAGAAGTAAAATAGTATCCAATATCTTGTCTTCTGGAAACTTAAGCCTTCTTAATGCCAAGAGAAGCATACAACAGACACAAAATATGTTAACCAGTTTCTTCTGGAATCTTGGAGAAATATAATTCTCTTTCTCTTCTACAGACATAAAACATTTCTTTTAATTCACAATGACTAATCAAATAAGGTTTTAATTCTGTCATGAGGAGCAGAGATGGCAGGCAGGAGACATATAATGACTAGAAATGGCAGAAAAATGATAACTACCAGTATCTTTGTGCAAACTTTAGATCTCTGAATGTCTATGAGGATTTTCAGTCATCCAGGTCACCCAAAGGTGATTTTTCAAGAGGCAACTGGACTTTCTGGTTTTTCTTTGAAGATGTTTTGCTTCTCATCCAAGAAGCTTGTTCAGCTCTGAGCTTCTTGGATGAGAAGCAAAATGTCTTCAAAGAAAAACCAGAAGGTCCAGTTGCTTCTTGAAAAAGCACTTTTGGGACTTCAGATCTCTGATGCAAATATAATAATCATTAATATATCTTGGCACATTTCCATGTTTTCTATCTTACAATATGATTTCATGGATATTGGTCATACTTACTGTTGACTGTGCATTGTGTGCATAGATTTATGGAACATAAAGTGAGAGTTGAGATGCTAAGCTCACTTTATTGGATCTATATCCCCCTGTGCTTCTTTTACTTCCTCTGGCCTATAACTAATTAGCTCCTCTAGTTTGAGGCTTATGGTAGATATAATCTGAAATAAAATGAATACATGTTCATGGTACAAGGGATAAATTTCAGTATGCTGGAAACTTGATGAATATGGAAGATAGGTTTCCTGATCCATACTTTCCTTTTCCTTTAATAATGGAAAATAAGATGCCTTTATCATAGGGGACTGCTTAGCAATGTTTTGGTGGCTTCCCAGATGTCTTTTAAAATATACAAGAAAATAAGTGCAACTTAATTTATATCTGTGTTTCATAAATAAAAGGAAATATTTGTTCAGCACTATTAGACAAGCGTGCCTTGAATTGATTAGCTTACCTTGTGCTAACCACAGGTAACATTTAACAAGAATTTCATATTTTATTTGCAGGAAGAGCACACGTGCAAACTTAGCATTTAAAACTGCAAGTTTTTAAAAGGAAAAATTCAAAGCTCTAACAGTTTTAACTAAATAAGACCATGGTGAAAACTTAAACATGTATTTTTCCCCACTAATTTCTTTGTTCAATTTTATATTGAAATGCATCTACAGATTCAGCAGCTGAGACTGCAAGAGTGCTTAGAATCAGAATCACACACTACAAGCTGATCCTTTTCTACCTAATGGAAAAATAATAGGGGGTATCTTTCCTATTCTGACAGCCCTTCCATTTATTATGATAAATTCCTATTAGCTTGAAATCCTATTTTTATATTTCTTGGCTGTGCATAAGTACTTGTCTAGGAACAACTGATCAATTTAAAAGTTACGTTTCTCCTTTTAACTCTGGGGATGTTCTTCCTAATTTCTCGAAATTAATAAAAACAGAAGAAGAATGTAATAGATCTGATGACACAGGGTTTTTTTTAACTTCAGGAGTAAACATAAAACATTGCTCAAAGTTTTTTTAGGTTACTGAATTGCTGTGGCTCTTAATGTTTCTCAGAGAACTTTCCAAATGTGGGTGTGTGGGTGGATAGAAGATAACTTGTATCATATTTAGAAGAGGTAAAAAATATGAAAGCAAATAATTTTTGCTTTTCAACAAAGCCTATGCAGATACACATGTAGGAATAAATTAGGGAAGGAGTAGAGTGTGTAGGTGTGTGTGTGTGCGCACATTCAGCTGCTTCAGGGTCCTTTGTGTGTTTATGACACATTTTCAGAATTAACTGAATCATTCACACACTAAATGTTAAATAAATATTATTTTGATTTATATGATAGAACCATCCAGAACTGATGGACGAAGAAGTTGAAATCTTTATATTAAAAAACAATGTCATGATTTATTTTAAAGATGTGCTTAAATTGTTTGGTTTTAGTTTTAAACTGGGATCATTTGAATTCATGCAATGTCTTTCATTATAAACCTCATTTTGAGCTGACATGGCAACTTTATCCCTACTTCTACTCCCGAATATCCATTGAATTTTCCTAAATGAGCCCCAATGCTATTATATATTGTCACTTAAGTATGTAGTCCAATCATAGGCAAGAAAATTAAGAGCAATGTAATATTACTATACCAGTAATATACAAGGCATTTATATTCAAGGCATTTAACACATGTCCTGGTGGGTATTCATTAAAGTTTAATGACAGGCACTTCTCCTCACAAGCATATTTTGTACATTCCTGATAAATCACTGGCACACAAGAGAGACTCCTTTCTCATTATCATCTGTTCTAAAAATAACTTTGTTCTGTGGCCTAATTCCTTGAGCTGCTCTACCAAAACCTACATGTACTAAAATAAGAAGACAAAGTCTTGCTTATTCTTGGTGTTATAAGTTACATTGAAAAATCTCCCTGAAATTAATTCTTGCTGCTTTTCGAACAACCTTTATTTTTTCCTTTAAATACCTTTAACTTAATTATTTTCAATAGTTTTATTATTTAAATTTTTCTTTTTCTGTGTCTTGAATTTGGGCTATTCTATACTACCATCTCCTAGGTTAGAGGTCTCCAAACTTGGCAATTTTGAAGACTTGTGGACTTCAACTGCTAGAATTCCTTAGACAGCATGGAGCTGAAGTTCACAAGTCTTAAATTTGCCAAGTTTGGAGACCCATTCCTAGGTTAATAAATAAAAGAGAACAGCTCTGTGAATAGCCTACAAGTAGTTAGAGCAGAGGTGTCAAACTCAAACCTGGCCCCGGCCCATAGGATGCTTAGTTTTGGTCTGCAGGACTGCCCTGGAAACAGCAAGGACTGGCCCGCAGTGACTCTGCCAGCAAAAATGGAGTTTGGAAAGGCCATGTGCAACCCTCCTGAGCTCTGTTTTCACTGGCAGAGGGTTGCAGGAGGCCATCAAAGCCAAAACTGGAGTTTGGGAGCCTGTTTTCTCTGGCAGAGTGCTTGGGCCACCACAGATGCCCCCAACATGAGAGATATTGAGCTGGCCATGCCCACCCTGGCCATGCCCACTCCGCCCCCCCAGGTCAAACACAACCCTGATGTGTCCCTCAATGAAATCGAGTTTGACACCCCTGAATTAGAAGGATGAAAGAGGAGAACTCAGTCTTCTTGTCATCACATTCTCATGCATGTTAAGCAAATTTAAGTAGGCAAAACACTGTCTTCTAAGGATGGAAGATTAGTTTCCTGGAAGATTAGTTAGCCAACAAAATCAAATACCTTTACTGTAATAATAGTCAGCTCAGTACAGTTGTCCTTATTCCTACATTTGTTGAAAGTATGCCAATCAAAATATGTTTCACATTAAAAATGACCACTGACTGGATAGATTCATTAATGTTGGTAAATCAAATATATTGCCCAGGCAACATCAATATGCAGTACTGCTGTGAACCATAGCTCTACTTTCAAGAAAATATAATAGTGTTAGGAACTCTGATTATTTCTGATAGTTTTAACAAGAAATTTGATAGTCTCTAATTAGTTTTTTTTTTTCTTGTTGCTTTCATCTTGAATCACTTTCTGAGGGCAGTATATTTTTTCCTAGAAATACCCAAGTTATTTATAGATCTTAAGAGTTTTTTGTTTGATTAGTTTAGTATTAGTTTTAGATAGTATTAGATTAGTATTACATAGTATTGTGTTAGTTTGAGTGATGCCCTTTTTAATAGAGATATGAAAATTTGCAAAGATCTAATTAAACAACTCATAGAGGTAGTCCTCGACTTACAATCACAATTGAGCCAAAAATTTCAATTGCTAAGTGAGACAGTTGTCAACATGAATTTTGCCCCATTTTATGGCTTTTCTTGCCATAGTATCTCTGCAGTTGTTAAGTTAGTTACACGGTTATTAAATGACTCTGGCTTCTCCATTGACTTTGCTTGTCAGAGGCTCATAAAAGCTGATCAGATACCCCACAGCACTACAACTGTTATAAATATTAATTCACTGCCAAGCATGGGAATTTAGACCATGTGGCCATGAGAATGCTGCAAAGGTCGTAAGTATGAAAAACAGTCATGTCACTTTTTCAGTGCTGTTGTACCTTGAACAGTCATTAGTGAACTCTTGTAAACTGAGGATTACCTGTAAATCATTAGGAGACAACAGCTAGATGTGAAAAGTATGTTTTTTGGTGATGCAAATTGTCATGGCTTAAGATAACTTACACAAGTCTTTGTGTGGAGACCGGATAGAATATTGAGAATTTCCAAAACCTCCCAGTGGCTACTATTTTGTAATCTAATTAGCATACTAATAACTAGTGGTAATAAACCCTTTTACATCTCTGCCTAATTTCTAAATAGTTGTCTAAAACTGATTGACTAAGTAGTGTTCAGAATCTTGGGTACATACTGTATTTTCAAGAAAGCTGGGAATAATGATAGTTAGCTAAATATGTTTCCTGTATAGATCACTTTAAATGAGAGCCAATTTCAGAGCATTTGACAAGATAGGGCAATGGGTAACGAAGGCCCTGTGGGTTGTAAGGTGTTCAGGGAGGGTAATACCTCTGGCAGAGGGGCCTACTATGTCCCTTTTGGGACACCTTTGGTGCCCACCTGATGCTCAGGTCTCACCTTTGGCTTCAAGAAATGGTAACACACAGAGTGGCTGTATCTCGGTAAACCTGATCCAAAGCCCACTGAAGTTGATTAAAAGAACATTCATCACGTTTAATAGGGTTTTCACTGACTACAATGGGATTTGGAGCTGAGCCCAAGAGGGACTACTCTAATCCTTAAAATATCAGAATGATACACTATATATGATATTTATCTGTTGCTTTTCATTCTCATGAGAATATTACATACTTTGATGTCATGATCTAAATAAAGACTGCCAAAAAGATCCGGTAACCAAGAAGTGCTTTATGCTGTAGTAAGCAAATACTAAGAATGTATTTGGCCTCTCTCTAATTCTCTCTCTCTCCCCCCCGCCCCCTCTCTCTCTCTTTTCTGGGAATGACTCCAAGTATATGTCATGGGGTAAATGCACAAACAGTACTGACTGGAAAAAAACAGGTCTTTGTTTCACTAACAAGCTCAGCTTCAGAACAATAGCTACAAGTCCCCCAGTTTTCCCTACATATGACAAAATAAAGCGGCAAAAGTTTCATTTTAAGGGTGTGCAAATTAAACAGTTGAAGATGAATTTATTGGCGTGTGTGTGTGTGCGTGTGCGTGTGTTGGAAATGCTTTTTTAAAAGTGCTGCTGATAGCACTGGAATTCTAATTGAAGGAATTAATCAGCTCATTATCTCTGCTCTTGTGCAAGCAACTTATTTTTGCTCACTTCTGCGGAGAGCATAAGAAGGAAACCTACAATTTTAAAACAATAATTTGTTAAGATTATCTATTTATTGACATTTACATAGAAGAACTTTTAGTATCAATATCCTCTTCCTAAGTTCTACTGTGTAAATGTGCCCTGCAAGTCATCCCCATCTTCCTCCCCTCAGCTGTTAAGAAGCCAGTTTCTTTAGTCACAAAAAATGTCCGCTTCCATCTCCATTGCTTTGCAACTACCAATATGATTGTGCATCTTATCCTTTCTTCCTTATCTATAGAGATTCCTATGACACCATGCAGGATAAAGTGTACATAAGGGGGACAACACAGGCGTGCTCACCATGTTGGCTGGGAATTTTACAAATTGTAGTCTAATCCTATCTTAAGGGCCACAGTTGTAGTAGATTACCACAGCAGGAGCCTATTTGTAGATTACTCAATTATTTGTAGGGCAAGTGAGAGTAAAAGGAAGGGAAAGGATGCAGTAGATCTGAATAAAGGTGAAGGTGAATAAAGGTGACTAAAGATCTGATTTAACATATAGGAATACATGCAGGAAATTTTTATTTATGATAAACGCATTTGAGAAAGTATGAATTAGTATCATCTAAGTTGCTGAGGTCTGCTTGAAACTAGGAATCCAAAGGATGGGGAAATTGCATGCAGGAGTATTTCAGTGAATAGTGTAATTGGAAGAACTAAATACAGGTATCCTTGAGTTATGACTGAGTTTCAAAATTCTGTTGTCATACCACCACCACCACCACCACCCGTCACACAACTGCATTTTGGTACTCAGCAACCTTAATGACTGTTTGCAGTACACTGTGGACATGTGACTGTGATTTATAGCAGTTTTTCCAGAAATTGGCATTGACTTCTTGGTTCTGGGAACAAACAGCCAATAGCAAACAATGGGTTTGCTTAATGACTACTGCAGCATTCTCTTAATGACTGCCATGCTCTCTGAACAACTAACACATTCACATGACAACCATCGAAAAAAAGGTTGTAAAAACATATCCACTCATATGGTGACTTACTTTATGACTATCATGAGTTACGGCTGTAATTGCCAAGTTCATTATGGTAATAATTTGAGGACTGTGTTGTGGTCCACCAGCTGCCAGTGGAGCTGGCTGCAGACTCAGACAGTGAGGAGGTTAGGGAGGAGCTTGGGCCTTCAGAGTCAGAGATCAGTGGGGAAGAAGAACAGCTGGAGCCTGTTTCAGATGTGTATCTGTGCAAAGCTGTCAGGAGAAGGGAACAACTAAGGAGCAGGGGTCAACTCGGAAGTAAAGGCACAAGTGGATGCTGAATGGCCCCTCCCATAGGGAATAAATAGGAGCAAAAGGGGAGTGGTGTTTGTAGGAGACAATTAGTTTGCTCATTATTGTGAAGATTTGTTTATCTGAGTTTGTGCCCTACAGAGACTTCTTGCCAAGTATTTCAACTGGAAACTCAGCCTGGCAACTATCCAAGGATTGATAAGGTCTGTTTGTGCAATAAAACCTTGAAAGGTTTACTGCTGGGACTTTTCTGTGATGAGAAGAATTCACAGTAACCAAATAAAAAGGTTTTTTTGGGGACCAAAAGCCTGTTTCATGATTCTGTTAAGCCTGGGTCAAAATAGACTACCTGCATATGTCTGGGGGGAAATTATACAAAATCCTGAATGAATACAATATAGATGAAACAGTGTTCTTACTGTAACATAGTAAATGAGAATGAGACAAGACTGTATAGAAAAAATGACTGGACCATTCAGCGACCCATGAATGAATGGGAATGATGGCTGTTTTGCGATTATCTGCCTCAGGAATACAATCCAAATGCATGGCAATGAAAAAATAAATCTCCAGGCATAATTAGTTTAATTCTTTACAATGAAAGGTTAAGATAAACTGTAAAGGGCATAAAGAAGATAGGTTTTACATGTGGGGCAGATTATTTTGTGAGTGGACCTTGGAAAAAGATAGATGTGAAGGAAAAGAAGTTAAACTAGAATGCCTACAGGAAGAGAAAGTGTTAATTCCATATAAAATGCTCTGTATGAAAAAGTATTAAAAGATAGATTAATCTCCCAACAGAATTAATAGACGTAAGGAAAGAGGATTGAAATCTACTTGGAACGGACTGAAAAGCTTTATATTACAGAGTATCATAAAAGTATGCTATCTGGAAGTATGAAAGGATACTTGGCAGCATGTTGAAATGAAAGAAACTGTGGTTGAAGAAAATGTGCATGTAACAAAATAAATGTTCTGTTCTATGAATATTAGAAAAAGATACTGTAAAATGTATATATAGAGGAAAAATAGCTGCCAATCTAGCTAGAGAAAAAGGAACACTTAAGATTTAAAGTGGCAAAAAGTGCAGAGCAATTGGAAACTTTAAAAAGAATAAATGAGAAGCTTCCAGCTGTGTAAATGGAATTGAAACTGAAGGAATATTGGAATTTTAAAGATGTTTATGAGAATGACAGTAATTTATCAAAGAGTAAAACTGAAATGAATACTAGAAATATTAACACCTAAGAAAAAGCTGATGAAAAAGAAGTCATACTGTGAGAATGTTGAAAAATGATAAGGCTGCACTATAGATGGTATTATTGGAGACACATTAAAGTATGAAAGTGGATAGTACTGTATCTGGAGTAGACATGCAAATTTGGTGTATGTTGGAAGGTTGCATCTATAAAGGAAAAGGTAGGAAAAGAAAATGCCAAAAATAGAGATTGGCTTCTTAAGTATATCTGGTAAGGTGTTCCATAGAATTCTACCAAAATCTGTACAAAATATGACAATGAATACAACTTGGAAAGTTCTGTGCTGGGTGGGCAAAGGTATTCAAGCCAGATTTTTGCTCTTCAACAAATCTTTGAGAATGGTGTTACCTTCCCACAGAAGTGGTATCTATTTATCTACTTGCATTTACATGCTTTCTAACTGTTGGCAGAAGCCAGGGCAAATAATGGGAGTTCACCTCATTGCCTAGTGCTCAAGTTTCAAACATAGGCTGTCACTTTCTAGCTGACAGGTTCAGCATGTTTAACTGCTAATTGAAGGTCAGTTGCTGAATGCAGGAAGACTATGGAATAAAGTATTAATAAATTAAAGGGACTGCTTAGTAAATTGCTCAACATTAAGTAAGACAAAGACATGCCCCAAAATTGTTTAATGCATTTATGGATAAATACTTAAAGAATGATTGTAGTGAGATTAGAGGCTGGATAATGTTGTGGGTTTGGCTAGAAACACAAATGATTGTATGATGCATGAAGTGTATGAATTTGAAACTACTTAACCAAGGTAGTTAATACTTAGCAGGAAAAATGCAGTGATCAACCGCAAATTTTACCTAAAGGTAATTCAAATAAGTGGATGAAATTGCATATTTGGTAGAATATTTAAAGATGGGGAAAAGTTGAAAACATTTTGAGATGTACAAATGCTGATAGAGAGGTTTGTTAAGTCGACTGGTAATATGTTTCAGAGAATTTAGTTGCTTTTTAAAAGTTATTAATATTTTGTTGCTTTTAAAATAATAGAAAAAGAAAAAATAATAGGTGCAAAACACAAAAATACATACATTATTAAATAATAAGTGCTTAAAATAATTGAAAAAAATAAAATGTAAAGTATTATGTCAACATACTGTATGTAATGTAACACATCAACAGTTACAATTCTTGCAAATGAATATATGTGTCCCAGGATAATGTTGCAGAATCCAATCTGAGTCAGTCAAGGGACCAAAGGTTTGGGTCCAAAGGGTTATTCTTCCAAACTTTCGGGCTCGTGCTGGAGCCCATCCTCAGGGAATCTCTCTCTCTCTCCAGAATGCATGCACTGGGCTGTTCTATGCATTGTATTTACATAGAGCCTGGTTGTAGATTGTAGTTATTAATGAGGATGTTGATGGGTTGTTGTTAATTGATGTTTCCTTGTGCCTCTGTGCCCTCACCTCCTAAATACCTGGTAGGCTGGTGCTAAATTAGCACTCCTATTGACTGACCAGGGGCCCGTTTCCCAAGTTTCAAACATTTCTCTGGCTATTTTTGTCCTTGCTCAGCCAGCAATCATAGTAGCTGCAAAATTGAATGTATCTCGTTTATTGCAATGTGAGGCTATTAATGAGTCATTTAACCGCTCACTCATGTTCTCGCAATCTGGTAGTTAGCTTCTTTCCCATCTGTCCTATATAGTCACAGAGGCAATCCATGCAGAGAATATAAGGTAAATTACATTCGAAGTTTCTCCCACCTCCAAATGATCTTTTGTGTGGTAAAACAAGAAGCAACAGGGTAAAAATCAGTGGTGGTAAATCAGTGTGGATTAAACATAAAGTGAGTTTTAGATTGAAATAGATTGAAATGGTTTGGTCTTACAGAGAATGAACACAAATTGAATTACAAAATACATGAAGGAAAAGTAATTGGTTGAGAGGAACCAATTGGAAATTGGAACTGGAAATTCAGTTAGCAGAGAGGGTAGATTGTTATTTTTCTCTTTAATGAATTTAAAGTGCGGATAATATCCTATAGATTTTACTGACAGTTTATCTGTATTTTTATATGAAATGATATATTGGAAATTTCAACACATTTTTCTTTACTGTGAGTAATGTTCAAAAATGTTCTATTAATGGAAGGCTCTTTGATCCAGAGATGCTTTAGTAACCAACATTGGGAGGAAAGTCTATTTTGCTGATTCTTCCTTTCCTTTGTAGCTCCATGCAACTCCCTTCAAAATTCTGAATGACCATTTAGAATAGTGAGAAATACTGTAGAAGAAAGAGACAATTGTGAAAATAAGCACTTTATTTTTCCATTAATGAAAATCTTCACTAGCTCATAAAAGAACACAATAACTGTATATGATCAACAATATTTTTATAGACATCATTAGTTCACTAAGACAACGTTGTGCCAACTAAAAGCACCTTGCATAAAATAAAACACAAATGTCTTATTATACATCTGTTAAAGCTGGAAGCATATTTAAAATATCACTATATGTACTACATCTATGTATCTGTGTCTTTCTCTCAGTTCTCTAAAGTTGGAAAGTAATATTGATGGAAAATTGTAACCAAATGATCTATTTTTATTTTAATTTCCTGTTCAAGCAAAATAAATTAACTGAAATATTCCCATCCTCCAGTAAGACCAGAGTGGTAACAATAACTCCCTTTAAAATTAAGTCTTTAAAGATTTTTTTACCATTTTTAATTTACATTAAACCAAAATATGTTTTAGATATTATTATAGAAACTTCCTTTCAGTGAAATGGTTTTCATTGCAGCTTCCAGGTATATATTTGTGAAATAAATAATATACTGTCCCAAATCTCTTAAGTGTTTCTTTTACAACTCCTAACACAACTTGCAAACTTACAAGATCTTTCTCCTCTCATCCTGTTATCATATACATTTTATTTTTATTATTTTTTTCTGATTAGTTTGTTCTTAAAGGTAATAATTGTTCATGTATTTCAAGGTCATTTTTCTGAAACTAAATTCTTCTATATAGTGCCAGTGGAAAGGAAACATATTAAATGTAGTAGGAGTAGGAGTCAAACTCTATTATAAACACTTTTGCTTATAAAATTCTCAACAGTACCAGCAGAGGGCTGTGGATTTGCAGAATTCTTCTCTGGAAAAAATAATAACATAATTTAACAGGGAAAGAAAAGTGCTAGTTTGTTCCCTTAGGAATTTGTCTAATAATTCTTATACCAAGTTACCATAAAGAAGTTTTGTATGTTTTTATAATAATGAGTTCAGTGATTTCTGAATTACAGATCCTTTTGTTAGCATATACTATTTATAAAAAAATAGCCTTGTGAATATATGTGACCTGAAATCATCCTTATCAGTATAATAAGAGGCCAGATTTGCCATTAAAACATCAACTTCCTTAAGCATTTTATTTGATGATTCTAATCAAATGTGCTCTGGCTATTCAGGACTGTCATTGCAGCTGTCAAGAAGCACAGAATCCTTCTACCTTTGATTTTCCATATCCCACTTCTATTCATTTAAGTCTATGACCCTTATGGTTGGCACGCAATGATGGCTACAAGAATTAGTATTTATTGTAATCTCTGCCTTCTTATTTTGCACGAAGTGTTGAAATGAGATGAGGGATTCAAAATAGGTTGATAAAAACTGTGTGTTTGCATGTCGTATTTGAAAACTAAAGGTTCAAACAAAGCAGCTATACGATTCCTGTTCTGGGATATCTGTGCATGGCATTGTTTGAGGGCATATTCTGTGGACAGTCATATTGAGAGATACTGTGCTAATCAGTAGGTTGGATTTAAACCATTTGAGCACACACTCAGCTCAAATGATTTCACAGGGTTGTTCTGTTGCAAAAGGATGTTCAACATATTTTGTTTTGTGTTTTTGGAGAGATGTAATGAATGCATTAAAAGACAATCATGAAATTAAAAGACTGTGCCCTATGATAGGTGGTGATAATCTATTACATGTTGGAATCCCCTAGAAATATCAAACTAGGTTCCCGGAAATTGCAAATAATTCAATATACCCCTTAAGGTAATCTAAATTTGATTGAGAACCGAAGATTTTTTACCTTTCATCAGTTGATCTACATATTTTATCAGATTCCCGCAACAAGTTCCCCATTCCTTATTTATTAATAACTCAGTTATTAGATCAGTGGACCTATTACTGATGTACCATAGACAAAACAATAATGAAGAAGGAAAATGAAATGTTTCGCTCATTCTCCTTCCAGAACTAGGCCAGAAAGCCACTAGAAATTTTTCAAACTTCTGTTAAAATGAAGAAAACCTATACTGTTTTGTTGCTGAGCTGGAGCGAAAGCAAAATATTAAATCTTCACTACTTGAGGCAGAATTGTAGAAAAGATAGTGTGGGAGAAGGGTTATTTTTTCTCTGTGGGTCAGATCAAAATCTAAACTGGAGAAGAATTCAGGAGCTATATAATATCTTGAAGATGGAGCAAATGTTATAAACTTTCTGAACTGAATGCAGAAATACAAGTTCAATGACTTAATAAGGCTGAGTCTGCAATGCCAGGGGTTTTTTTTTTTCCAGCAAGGGCCATTTGAAGTTTACTGTGAGATTCCTCAACACTTTCAACCCTCTCCAAACTCTTTAGTTTCTAACAATCTTACAACAGAGTTCAGGGAATGCTTTTTTATTTCAGGTAAGTTTTTGGCCTTTTGGCTTTCTGCTTCATGCCTTTCTCCTTCAGCTTTGCTTGCTCTGGCATGAAGCAGAAAGCACCAGCCTGAGGATGGCGAGTGGAACCTCGCCGAAATGTCACCAGGATACTCTTAATCTTACACGGGAAAAGACCCAAACACACCTAGACCTACATACCTGTACCCGTGAAAATAC
>JAEANM010003258.1:0-20057 GCA_017656035.1 Myanophis thanlyinensis
CAATCAGTTTCAAGGTTGATCTCCTTCATCTCACTCTTCCCTACCCTTGGCAGAGAAAACAGAGCTTTTTTCTAAACTCAAGAGAGGTACTGGAATCTTATAGAATGATAGTGACAGTAGTTTATTTTTACATTTTAGGATTATTAAGAAAACAAATCAATTGTCTAAAAAGGAATCCCATTTGGGAATGATTCACCCAGAAACAATACATGAAAATAGGGACAAAAGAAGCTTAAGATATAGCCTGAAAAGGGATCAGAAGTTGAAAACAAACTATTTCTTGGAATGGCTACAAATGACTATTGAAACATCTCTAAAGAGAAGCAAGTTAGCTTCATGGCAAAGCACATGTTTTGCATGAAACATGAGATAGCTTCACTTCCTGGCTTTGAATTATTCCTCCTTGAAACTAGAGATCTGCTGGCAACCCAGATAGGCAATACTGAACTGGATGGATCAAGTTTGGAAACTGATCAATGAGAGATTCAACCTAGAAATAAAGTGAAATTTCCTGACAGTGAAAGCAATCAAACCATGGAACAGAAGTTACCTTCAGAAGTTGTGGGAGCTTCATCACTGGAAGCTTTCCAAAAGAGACTGGACTGCCATCTGTCAAAAATGGTGTGGGGTCTCCTGTTTGGGTGGGTGGGGGTTGGACAAGATGACCTACAAGGTCCCTTCCAACTCTGTTATTCTGTTAATACTTGCTAATGTTAACTGCAGTAAACCAGGAGCCCAGGTAATTCAAATGAATGTAGGTTTATTGTAAGCTAATGGTCTCTACAACAATCTGAACTACTAATGGTCAAAGCAAGTTGAGTCAATGGCATTCACGGTGGGTTGTGAAGGGACTGGAGACTGATGACATTTTTGACCCCGCCCTTTGGCTCAGCTGGTCAACTCCTACATTTATAGCTTTTGTGCTATAAAGTGAAAACAGCTAAATATTTTTTTCCATCCCTACCATTTTTTCTCATCATAGGAGGCTATGTAACATTTTTCTTTATTTATAATTGGTCCAGTTCACAAAATCTGTCTTATAGTCATGGAGAGAAGAAGACCTTTTCTCACACTATAGTAACCACATTATGCATCTTAATGATTTTCTACCAAGCTCATGATATAACAGAGCCAAAGGATAGGCTCTTTTTGCCTGAGGCAAAGGAATGTCCATATGACTTTATTATTTTTGCTTTTGTCTGCTAATGCTACAAATATTGAAAAATTTGTCAGGTCCTCCCATTAAAAAAAACTGTCAGGATAAATTTGATGGCAATCAGGTGTTATGCAAGGCAATAGCTTATAAAATCTACTGACTTCTTTCTTATACAATAGTATTTGTTTCTCTCTGCCACAATGTTTTCAAAGTGTTATGGCTGCAAGAAAAATAGCATCTTTGTTTTAATTTGGTACCATTCCATGAAGTGTCTATTGGCTGCAACAATTCCTTCTTCCTGTTTTTCCCCCTGTAGAGAAGTCTTTATTGTAGATTCCGATAACATATCTTGATTCTCAATATCTGGGATATCTGGACCCTGCCTCTGTTCCATTAACTGCCAAGGAAAGGCATCTTGCAGAAACTTTTCCTGCTTTTTTGGCGGGGGGGGGGGGGCGGGGGGATCAGAAATTGATAGGAATAGCACCTATACTATTTCATAGTGCTTTACAATACTCTCTAAGTGGTTTTACAGAATCAGCATATTGGTCCCAACAATCTGGATCCTCATTTAATGACATTGGAAGGATGGAAGCTGAGTCAACCTTGAGCCAGTTGGGATTGAACTCCTGTCAGTGGGCAGAGTTAACCTTCAATATTGCATTCTAATCACTACATTACCATGGCTTTCAAGGAACTTGGAGGGAGAAACATGCAATGGAAAAGAGTGATAGCTCCCTCTGCTATTTTACAGTAATAAAAGAAGTTCCACAACATCAGCACAAATCGGAAAGCAATTTGAGAATATGTAACAAATGAAATGGATATAATGGATTATGTGGCTTTGCCACAGAATAAATCTTCCAAGAAAATAGAATTCAGCAAAGGATTAATCCATGACATAATTTCAAAATCCAGCCATGCCCACTTTAAAAAAACAACAACCCACATTGCTGTCTTAATCTCACATATTACAAACAATTCTTTGCAGCATCAAATCTCCAAATACTTTTTATCCCCCAGCTAAATCATTTGTGGGTCCAATGGTTGCAAACACTTCAAAGGTGCTATTTGCTCAATGTAAGCCATTGCCTTGAGACTTTGTTGGGGCTATTGGCATGATCGATGGCTACACAGAGCAGCAGCAGGTGGCTGGACTTTGAAACTGAAATTGAAAAGCCAGCAGCCATTGTTTCATACTACCCAGGGGGACTTTCTAGTACAAGGAATCAGAAAGCAACACAATAAAAAGAAGCAAACGGCTATGAAAAGAACTTGACTGGAAGTGTGAAGGTTCAAGTAGGCTGCAAGGCATTTTGACCTCTTGGGAGAAATGATGTGAAATCAATGCATTTTCTTTTCTTTTTTAAATCAAGTTCTTAGAGGTGATGTAAACAGCAGAACTACATGCTTTCCCTGGTAAGAGTAAAGAGTAAGAGTAAGAAAGATAATGGCTGTCTGAATGCCTCATTCTGCAAAGTCCCAGTAGTAGGACATTAACCCAACTTCACTGTTATAAGCTCTTCAAATCAGGCATTGGGGCATCTGCATGCCCCAAAGAGCAGGATTTGGGAGTCTATTTTGTCTGATACTTGGATTCATTCTATCTCATAAGTGAGATGACCATGTGGACAATTACAAGGATATTTACAGAACACGGAACAGAGAATCATGGGATTGTAAAGGACCTCAGAGGTCTTTCAGTTCAATCCCTGCTCAAGGCAAGGAGACTTTATGCTATCCTGGTCAAATGATTGTCCACCCTATTTTTGAAAACCTCCAGTGATGGAGCACCCACAACTCTGGGAGGTAAGCTAATCCACTCATTAATTGTTCTCACGATCAGAAAATTTCTCCTTATTTTTAGGTTGGATCTCTCAGAATGCAGAATAGCAGACTTGGAAGGGACTTTGTAGGAAGGAGTAAAAAATCCAAGACTATGATTGCAAGAACACAACTTGCCCCCCTTTTACATATGTTTTGTGTAAGATACACATAAGAGAAAGCAAACATCAATAACAAATCATTCATGCCTTTTTGACTTTTTTTAGATCACCTCATAGATATCCTTGGATGATTAATACAACCAACTCTATAAATGTATCAAAGACATACTGTTAATACTCAAACTAGCATCATTTTTATTATTCTCGTCATTAGTAGCAACTCAGCTTTTAACAACTAATGTATCACAATTAGTAGGCCACCAATGAATGAAAAAGAATTTTAACTATAATGATAATATTAATGGGACAGCCTTTATTTAATTATTTTAATAGGTTTTTTTAATTGTTATTGTATCTATGTTTTTATTGGCTGTGCACCGCCCCGAGTCCCTAGGGAGAGGGGGCGGTATATAAATCAAATAAAACCTTAAACCTTAAACATATTAATGGCAAATAAGAATGGTTTTTATCCTTGCAATTCAACTTCTTTTTTTAAAAAAATATGATGTATTTTGTGATGTATTTGCTATCTTCTTGCAAGCTGCAATCAAACCCAGAAAATATAATATGATATTGCAACATAGCAGGGTAGACAATCATTCCCAAGTTGGGGACAGCCTCCTCCATTGCACTCGTATACTAAAAATCCATAGCTGAAAAACTGCTTCGTTCCAGTTTTGTCTTCCCCATTCATGATAATTAGAGGAACAATCTGTTCTATAGTTTGATAGTGACACTCATTTCTTACAATAGATTTCATAGCTTCTTACTTAATGCATAAAACTGATGAAAGTCCACATGCACAGATAATTGTTAAAGATCCAATGGCTGATTCTTCAGTTTGTATATTTAAACTGATTGTCCAGCTGTGATTTGGCTTGGTGATGTCACACCATCTCCTTTTGGAGCCAAGGATACTGGTTCACTTTCAGACTGAATGTTAGAGGCAACCATAAAAAAAAAAAAAGACTGGCAATATCCAAAACATCAGAAAAATCATGACTAAATCTTTATACTTTTTAAAAAAAATTGAAATCAGACCCAAACCTTTAATTACAGTTTATGGAATGGAAACTTTAAAAACCTTTAATAGCCACAAAATGAAAATTTTGAAGGTCTCATTCCTTGTTTCTTGACCCATTCTCCTGAATGACATTATGGTAAAATTGTAAGGTCAGTTCTTAGATTTAATAGTGATATTAAGTAAGCATTCCTACTTATTCTGTCGAATTTGATGTCTCCCCAAATCATTGCATAGGGAATAGGCCATCTTAATGGGCTAACTGGGGGACATTTCCCCCTACCATCTACTTCTCTCCAACCTTAGGCCATCATGACTGTTTTCAGAAAATACAAGTGACTAGCCTGTTTCAAAAAGCATCATTTCCTGTTTCAAAGCATTTGTAAAGTTTTCTACAGTGTTGAATTAGGGCCTACAAATCAAGCACAACTTAACCATTACTGGATGTGGACAATCCTAGGTATCCTATATGATTCTACATTTAGAGACTCAAGATCAGGCCTAACTACAAGATGTTGCCCATCCATTTCATGTTTTTTAGATATAACAGTCACAGTGATGCACTGGTTAGAATGTAGTATTGCAGGTTAATTCTGCCGATTGCCAGAAGTTGGATCCTGACCGGCCCAAGGTTGACTCAGCCTTCCATCCTTCCAACATCAGTAAAATGAGGACCCAGATTATTGGGGGCAAGATGCTGACTCTGTAAGCTACTTAGGGAGGGCTGTAAAACATTACAAAGAGGTATATAAGTCTAAGTGCTATTGCTATTCATAATTAGTGTCCTTCTCCACCTGCTCTTATAGTGATAGAACTGACTTTATTTTTTCTGAAACCGAAGATTTATAACCACCAACCCAACTCCTACTGCAATTTCCTGGCAAAAGCGAAGCAGGAAGAGCAGAAGAGGAACATTTTATATAAACAGTTTCTAATAAAGTTCAAGGATTCAGTCATATGTCATCTTCAGTTAACATTCTAAAACCACCTTTCCTAACCTGGTGCTTTCTAATATAGCTGAAAGGCACTCTGTTGGAAAAAGGATGTCGTAGGAGTATTTGTGAAGATGGCTCAACTGCAGTCTGGTAAAGATCATGTGCAGCCTTTCTGATTATCTCTAGTAGAGAAGGTCGAATGCTTTGGGATATTTTCTGCCACCCCAACTCAGTGCCTTGTGATCAGCGAGAACCGAAAAAGCTTTAGAGCACAGCTCTCTGATATAATGGAAATTAATTGTGTCACTAAATCAGTGACCTATTCAAAGTTTCTGTTTATATTACAAAAAGTCCATAGTCATGTTTCTTTGAAGAGATGTTTTAGAGCTGGACTAAGGATAAATCCCTGCAGACAATTGTTAAACTAATACTGTGCTGCAAATACATTAAGACATTTATTTCACTTGTATCTAAGGAATCCATCTTCTACCTGGCAAATGAAAGCTAGTGTTCCATTTAATGGTTTTCTTTTCTGCCTCGAGACTACAAGCTCCATTACAAAGGGACTATATTATTTACTTTGGATCCTGTATGGACTTTTTTTTTGGGGGGGGGAGGGGGGAATGGGTGACATTGACTTAACCAAAACCCATCTCTATTTGATCTCCATTAGACCCTTTTTTCTAAACACAGTTCTGAGAATCTAATAGCTGCATAAAATACAGAATTTCAGCACGATTCTATATACGTAGGTGCCCCAGATTAAAATCCCATGAAGACTATTTGCTGAAATCAACAATCCTTGCCCTCCACATTTTCTGAAGGCAAGTGTCAGGGGCAAGCAACCAGATCAATTCATGAAAGGTTCAAGTCTGCTACTTTATTGTATTTTACCTAAAATACAGGATTCTCCCCAGACTGCTTGCTTTCTCATGGGAACAAATTAATATGGACATTTCATGGAACTTAGTGTGGGGGAAAGAGGTGTTAGTCCTTATGCCTCTTGCGGCTGTGCAAGGACTCAGAGCTAGTTCCCAGGTTAACCCTTCCTCCCTGCCTTGCTGACTGTTTCCCAACAGTGCTGCTACAATCTTTTTCTGTTTACATGAGTATGCAACATTCATAGAAGCAAGAACTAATCAGGCTTTGAGCAGGTTCATGCAAAGCATCTAGGACGGGTGTCAAACTTGATTTCATTGAGAGCCGCATCAGGGTTGTGTTTGACTTTGGGGAGGCATGACGTGTGTGGCCAGCTCGACATCACTCATGTTGGTGGCACCTGTGGTGGCCTGAGCATTCTGCCAGTGAAAACGGGCTCCCGGGTTCTGTTTTTGGCTGCCATGACTTCCTGCAACCCTCTGCCAGTGAAAACAGAGCTTTCACTGGCAGAGGCACTGCGGGCTGGTCCTTTGCTGTTTCTAGGGTGGCCTCATGGGCCAAATCTAAGTTTCCTGTGGGCCGGGTCCAGCCCCTGGGCCTTGAGTTTGACACCCTTGATCTAGAGGAATAGGGAGATAGATGCTAAGGAAGAGATACAGTAGATCTCATCATAATTGCAAAGAGCTTTTTCTCCAATTCAAGACTTAAGTCTGGTTTAAAAAAAAAAACTATTGAACTATAGTGCTAGAGAAGACTCTTATGAGTCCCTTGGACTTTAAGGTGAACAAACAAGTCAGTCCTAGAGGAGATCAACCCTGACTGCTCTTTAGAAGGCCAGATCCTGAAGATGAAATTCAAATACTTTGGCCACCTAATGAGAAGGAAGGACTCACTGGAGAAGAGCCTAATGCTGAGAACGATTGAGGGCAAAAGAAGAAGGGGATGGCAGAGAATGAGGTGGCTGGATGAAGTCACTGAAGCAGTCGGTGTAGCTTAAATGGACTCTGGGGGATGGTAGAGGACAGGAAGGCCTGGAGGAATGTTGTCCATGGGGTCGCGATGGGTCAGACACGACTTCACAACTAACAACCAAAAAAAGGCACCTGTTTAAAGACAGGCCTGATTCAAAATAGAAGACTGGAAATAAACTCCAGATTAAAAGGGTGGATTGTTGCCCATCACCTCCCCTCTCCATTTCCTATGGTAAATGGGTTTGATTAGAATAAAGGAAGGCAGCACTTCGGTCACTTTGGGACAGTCACTTACTCTCAGCTCAGCTCTGAATTGTTTTGAATTGGACAGCTGTACAAACTAAATTAAATTAATCTCATAGAGGAGCAGTGTGTATGCCACCTTGAACTCTGGAAGGCAAGCTGGAATATGAATATAATAAATATATTAACTCAATAAATAAGGGGAGAGGGGAGGGAAAATCAAATTGTAGTTCTGCATTGCAATAAGGATTTAGCTTGTTTCAAACAAAGTCAATGAGGATATTGTAAGGTGTTACAATTTTAAGATATTATAATGTTATCCTTCCAGTAGAAGAACAAAATAGATACCCACACAAAGTTACTAAAAAGTGCCTGACCATTCCATCCATTACTGCACAGCCAATATAAGCTATGAAAAGGATAACATTACATACATCAAAAATATCTCAGCAACAACAAACTATTAGAACCACATGGCACCACTGTACTATACAAGCCAGGTAAAGCCCTCAAAAACATCTGAAGTAAACCCAAAAGTTCCAATAGCCCAAAGGGGGAAAAAAAACCAGCTGTCATCTACAACAGGGGTCTCCAACCTTGGCAATCTTAAGACTTGTGGACTTCAATTCCCAGAATTTCCCAGCCAGTTTTGCTGGCTGAGGAATTCTGGGGGTTGAAATCCATTATTCTTAAAGTTGCCAAGGTTGGAGACCCCTGACCTACAACATATATAGCAGGTATGTGAGCTTAAGTGATCCAATAAGTATTAATTTTCAAAAGATGGATAAGGAATGCCATATTATTTACATGCAATTTCCTGAGACAAATTTTCATAGAACTTTGCTTTTAAATAATGCCAACAGTCATTTGGATTGAAATCCAAAGGATTACTAACTACATACCATTTATGCATTTATAATAATAAACAGGTGGAAGATTTGATCCGTTACTTATTACATTGCAAATTATATCAGGAAACTAGAGCTAGATTCATTATGCTTTTGTTAATTCAATTGAACCAGTGGAGTTTAAAAGGAAAAAAAAAGGTCTATTTTCTATTGACTAATATAGATCAACATGTAACAAATTAAGTTGCATAGAAGCTGTGGTGGCACAGTGGTTAGAATGCAGTATTGCAGGCTAACTCTGCCCACAGCCAGGAGTTCAATCCTGATTGGCTCAAGGTTGACTCCGCCTTCCATCCTTTTGAGGATAGTGAAATGGGGACCCAGATCATTGGGGGTGATGTGATGATTCTGTAAACTGCTTAGAGAGTGCAGTAAGCACTATGAAGTGGTATGTACAAATGATATTGTTATGAAGAAGAAACAAATGTTAGAAGCCAATGTTGGTTTGTAGGTACAACAGGATTGGTAAGAAGAAAACATTACTTGGAGTAAAAGGAGAAACACATCCACCTCTAGGGTTTTCTGAACTTAGAAAGAGGAGAAGTGGTCCCAAAGATACTAAAATAACTGGATTATAGAGGAAACAGATATAGAAGCCTATTTTCCTATGTTTGCAAGGATTACTACCTCTTGTAAATGGCTTGAGGCTGATTGGCCTTTGATTGGTCCCTAGTTTAACAAGAAAAAACATTAAGACAGTGCTTCCCAAACTTTATCCTTTCATTATCCAAAACCACTTATCAAAAAGTTCTTTTTAAGTAAATTTAAATGTCCCTATTGTGATTGTCTAATGGGTTGGTTTGTTGTTACTCAAAGAAAAACCACTTATCCAATTTTCAGTAATTTACTCAGATTTAGGAAACACTGCTCTAAGAGCTTATAGCAGACAAGAAAATAGGGATGGAATAGGAATGGATGAATGGACACAATTGGTAAATGGGCACTATTGGATTCATATATAAAGCAAAATCTACTAGCAACATGCGTAAGAGTCACATTGATTCCTATTTAAAGTGCTTTAGATATTTTTCTGCTTTCTATGATCTCATTTATTTAGAAGAGAAAACAATGATATATTCCATGGCAATTCCCCAGGAAGAAAAGGTTGAGTTCTTTTTATGCTGACAATTTGACATTTTACCAACATGAAGACAATATGTGGTCCCTAATGTAATATTTCTAATACAGAAGATTCCAGGCATTTCCTTTCAAAATATACTGAATTTAATGGACTTGACTGTTTCTGATAAATTTAGGGGAAATATATTTTTGCCTATTCCTCTTGAAAACAAGGTTGGAGAAGTCCTTGTTTGAACTTAGACCTAGTTAGCAGTAGGGTGGAAGATTACCGAGAACTTCCAAGCTATAGGTTGGATTAGGTTGTCAAAAAGCCATCCTGGATGAAGTGAGTGGCAGTCTACTTCCATATTGCTACCAAGAAAATTAAATTGAATTAAAGGAAGACATAGGAAGTCTAGTTTGACTTGATTTCATTGACTACCAAGTAACCATAAATTCCACCCAGGAAATATAGAGAAATCCCTTGCCCCTTCCTCCAACTGGTGTTGAGTACAGAACTCATGTAATGTCTTATAATAGGTTGAGCAAGAAGAAAAAAATAAGTCTTCACATATGACTCTTGAGTCCTGGGTGAGCTTAACTTCCTTTGTGTATAACCAAACTAGCATAGTTAATGCCAAGACAGCTGCTGGTATGTGGCTGAAGCTCATGGAAGCTTGCTGAATAGGGAACCTGAAGCACAACAGAATGAATTCAAAGGTATTAACAATAAAAGTGAAAAGAGAGACTGCCAAAGATCCAAGAATAGATGGATGTCAGAAGACACAGTTGAAATTGCCAAAAAAAGAAGAGAACCTCAAATGATAAAGATAGGTAGCTATTGGAAGAGACAAGGAAGAATGTTACAAGGACATTATAGGAGGAAACAGACACAAGAAGTACGTTTTTCAAAAGATCCCCAAACTCTGTAGCAATTTGGTCTCAAATTGGTATGCTAAAGAATGCTAGTAGACAAGTAAGAACTAATTCAAAGAAGATGAACCAGAAATGAAAGGAATAAATCAAACTTCTGCATAGCAAAGATATCAACATCTATGGTACCTTCAAAGATATTTACAAGAATCTCTAATTTCTAGTTAGATCAGAACACTGGCCGTTATCATCTTTAAAAGGCTACGAGATGATGGAATATTTGCATCAGTGTATCATCAATGAAGTATCATCAGTGAAGACTCTAATCCCAACATATCTGGAGATGAACAGAAACCTGGATATCGGCAAATCTGAAAGAGAGAGATAGAATTCTTGATTGGCCAAGTGTGATTGGGCTCACAAGGAATTTGTCTTTGGTGAATATGCTCTCAGTACATAAAAAGAAAGGTACATTTATCAAGAATCATAAGAGACAACATTTAATGATCATCATAGGGTACAAATAAGCAATCAGATCATACTAGGAGACAATAATCAATGTAAATCATAAGGATACAAGCATCAAAATTATAGTCATAAGTGGGAGGAGATAGGTGATAGGAACAATGAGAAGAATAATAGTAATGCAGGCTTAGTAAACAGTTTGACAGTATTGAGGGAATTATTTGTTTAGCAGAGTGATGGCGTTCGGGAGAAAACCATTTTTGTGTCTAGTTATTCTGGTGTGCAGTGCTCTGTAGCGCCGTTTTGAGGGTAGGAGTTGAAACAATTTATTTCCAGGATGTGAGTGGTTTGTAAATATTTCCCCAAACCTCTTTTTGATTCATGCAGTATACAGGTCCTCAATGAAAGGCAGGTTGGTAGTAATTGTTTTTTCTGCAGTCCTAATTATCCTCTATAGTCTGTGTCTGTCTTGTTGGGTTGCAGAACCAAACCAGACAGTTATAGAGGTGCAAATGACAGACTTAATAATTCCTCTGTAGCACTGGATCAGCAGCTCCTCAGTCAATAAATGTTCACCCAGATGGAGGCATACTAGGAGAAAATGTCCTCAAGGAAATGATAAGTAGGACTTTTCTGAGGTAGGGCAAGATGTCTATATAGACAAGCCCTTAGAGATATGAGGGTTTTATTTGAGTATGTAACTTCCTTAACTCTGAAGTCTTTTTAGATCATAAGCAATAGCATCCACCCTTACAGTATTAATACAGTTGGTTCCATTCACACATGTCTACTTTGGTATTACAGACACCAGACAATGAATTGTAGCATTCCATCCATGATTACTGCAGATTTTTTTCAGAGAAAAACATTTTCCTACCAAATAAAGGATTTAGGGAGATAAAGTGAATGCACTGGGAAAGGAAAGACATTTTTTCAGGATTTGGAATAGCAAGGATAGCATCGTTGTTTGTTTTTGTGTCCAAAGGAAGAGTAGAAAGGATGTGGAAAAAGAACTTAGACTAGTTGCTAGGCAACATGATTATCTGGACACCATGGGTAAGGAAGTATGTGGTAATTCAGGCTGACTGCAATTCTAATCAACAGCATCCTGAGATCCTATTTTATAGCATCCTTGGTAACTTGTTACACTCCCCCATTATATTCTAAGCAATCCTTAACTGTGAAATGCATGGGAACAATACTGTAAATGAATACAGTATACGTATATGATCCAAATTCTTTTCTTCTTTTGCAAAAGAAGCATGCATTTAAAAAAAAAATTAGGATCCTTTTGTGGAATTTGTGAATTTCCTGCATTGTCTGAAAATACTGCTTGTGCTTTTGGTCTCTCTCTGTGTGTGAGTGTTTGTGTGTATGTAAAAGAGAGAAAGAAAGAGAGACAGTTCTTGTATGTGTGTGATATGTCTTATAATTATTTTTTCTTGAACTCCCATGACTGTTTAATACATCCAGAATTGAAATGGCTCCTAAATCAGCTTGTAATTGTTATTTATTTTGAAATAATTTACAGAAGATACATAACATTTTCTGTTGAAAACAAATCAAAGCAATGGACATTAACAATGTTCACATGACGTGCCAAATGCAATAAAACAGAATTTTAAAAAGTGAAAATAGGAACAGTAAATACGATGGTAATTTCAGTTACTGCAAATGGCAGATAGAGATACAGAATAATTGAGTTGGAAGCAGTGGTGGGATTCAATTTTTTTTATTACCGGTTCTGTGGAAGTGGCTTGGTGGGCATGGCTGGGTGGATTAACCCTGTAAGGTGGGAAACAAAAGAAGATTTCTTCTAACAACCGGTTCTCCGAACTGCTTAGAAAATTTACTACCAGTTGTAGCGAATAGAACTGATTGAATTTCACCTCTGGTTGGAAGGGACCTTGCATGTCTTCTATCCAACTCCCTACTCAAGTAGGAGACCTTATACCATTTCAGATAAATGGCTGTTCAGTCTTTTCTTAAAAATCTCCAGTGATGAAGTTGTTCCACTGGTTAATTGTTCTCACTGTTAGGAAGTTTCTCCTAAATTCTAGGTTGCTTGTCTCCTTGATTAGTTTCCATACATTGTTTTTTGTTTTCTGGTGCTTTGAAAAATAGGTTGGCCCAGAAGTGAAATTCAGCAGATTCTAGCAAATTCGCTAGAACTGGTAGTAAATTTTCTAAGCAGTTCAGAGAACCAGTTGTTAGAAGAAATCTCCTTTTGATTTTTTCCATTTTACAGTGTTAATCCTGTAAGGAAGGCAGGAAAGAAACATTCTGGTGTTGTTTCTAGCCTAATCTTTATTGCCCTACTTACAGAAACTGCCCATCTAGTCACATGACCCTCCTAGCCACACCCACTAAGCCACACCCACAAAACCAGTAGTAAAAAAATTTGAATTCCACCACTGGGTTGACCTCCCCCTCTTCATTGTGGCAGATCCTCAAATATTGGAACACTGGAAAGATCGGCACATATGGATTTGTTTGAATTTTCCTTCTTTTTTGGAAGCAAAAAGGAAAGCAATTTATTTCCAACAAATTGAATGAGAATAGTTTAAAAAGACAGAATTTTTGGCACAGTACTAAAACATCTGTCTCGGAAGGTGGCATTGTCTGGTGAACCATGTCTTGGCTTGTAAATGAAGTAATGACAGTTCTGTTTAGTACTTTATTTATGTATTTTAATGTTTTAATTTGATTCACCTGTGATACTCCAAGCAGTATACAAGCAATGTTTTCTAACATATCCCTACACTCAAATTAGTAAAACAATAAATATCAATAAAATAATAAATCATAGAAGCTATAAATCTATAAATCATTATATTTTATATTTATATGAACAATGTTGTCACTTATTTATGCTGTGTCCACTCATTTTATGTTCCTAAAGGTTTTCATCAGTTTTCTGACTTTTAAATAAGATTTTTTTTTAATTTTTAATAATTTTTAAATAAGAAAAAATATTTTTAAATAAGAAAAAATATTTTGTTGTTTCATTATATCATTATAAAATAAGAATGCAGGAAAAAAACACAAGAAAATTAAAAGAAAAGTACAAAGAGACAGTTAGAAATGGTGACATGACTTTTTTCAGTGTAGTAAAATACAAATATACAACCTCAACCTTTTGCTTGACATTGCACAATATTTCAAACCATTTCTATAATATCAAAACCATTCTGAGTATCAAAATCTAAAAATCAAAGTTTCATTTTTTTTAGTTTTGAGCAAAAAGTCTAGAAGCAATTTTCACACTGAAAACAAAACTTGATAAATTCTTCTCTTTAATTAAAACAATCAGTTTCACTGTTAGTTTTGTGATGGAAGAAAAAAGGAGGCACATTTTTTGCCTCAGATCCCTCCCATATTTTTTAATTTGGTTGAAGCAAGGAAAGTCTTAATGAGGTGGAGGAGGAGGATAAGAAGGACATGTTGCGGATTTCATCATTTCAAGAATTTCAATTGGTAGGCTCTAGGAAGTATTGGAAGAAATGTCCATCTGGGTTCAGTTCCAAGTGGGATAAAGACACTTGAAACATGGAGGCTATTTGGAAAGAAGGTATATTGGTGAACAGGTCCACATGGTTTGAGGTCCTGGGCAAAAAGGCGCACAGGTGAGAGAGAGGGATAGATTTATACTCTCTCTTGGGCTATGACTTTGCTTCCTGTTCCTGTGGCAAGGGCAAGTATCCTAATTGGTTGTAGGCTCCCATGTGGTCATGTGGGGGTCATGGTTTGATTGAAGCTTTTGGCTTTGTGCCATGTGGTGAGTTGGGTAATCCCATCATGTCCTGTGGGTGAAGGTCTTTTGTGTTGGAGATAAAGCTGGCCCAGCCTTTGGTCTTGCAGAAAGGTTAGCACCAAATTAGCTGCTGGGGCTATTAACAAAGGTGGGGGCTGTTTTTCAAGAGCATGTTTCTCCTTTAGGAAAATATATTCTGCCTTTTTAATATTTACTAGAATATTCATTCTCCTAGGAGAGGAGTGGGTGCTAATTTCCTACAGAAGGTAGTGTTTTTTGCTGTTGACCCTGCCCTGTGAACATCTTGCCCCATTGGTGAGCTGAACCTCTCCACCTTTCTATCTTTCTTAAAGAGTGTCAAGCCTTCTCTTTTTTCAGACCATTTTGCTTTGTATCATTTTTGTTTATATTTATTTCATGTAAACAATTCTTCATATGCCAGACTAAAGGGACGACACATATAAACTTTGCTTAGTATTTCTTTAACTAATTACCACCATCACCACCTGCAAAAAAAGATTGATAAACATTGAAAATCTTAGATTTGGCTAAAATTTAGATAACAAATGTTTATAAGTCCCTGCTATTTATCTGATTGAAAATTCTAAAATTTTGTTTCTATCTTGGAGGATCTAATTGAGTCAATCATTGGGATCAAAGGTTTATTCTTTCAAGTTTTCAGGCTTGTGCTGGAGCCCACCATCAAGGAATTTTTCTCTCTTTGGAATATGTGCACTGAACTGTTCTATACATTATATTTATATGGTTCCTGGTTGTGTATAGCTTTTAGTTGTTAATTAGGATGTTGATGGTGGCTATTAACTTGTTAATGGTTTCCTTGTACTGCTGTGCCCTCAGCTACTAAGTACCTGAGGTAAATCAGCACTGCTATTGACTGAGTGGGGTCCATTTCCCAGGCTTCGATAATTTCTGTCGCTATTTTGATCCCTGTTCAGCTAACAAAAGCAGTAATTACAAAATTAAATGCATGTCATTGTTCTTTAATGTGTCTGTATCTTGTCCCAGAAGATGAAATGTTGCTTTTACTCCCCAGAGTGGTTGGAAGACTGTCACCCATGATGGTGTTTCTTGTATCTGTTCTGAACAGTAGTTTCTTCCTTCTCATAAAACAGAGTATTAAAGTATTATCTGAATACTTAATATTAAACTCTGCCTTTTTAAAGCAGAACATTGAATGATAAAAAGAAATTGTGGCATCAGACTATAACTGAGTCTCATGTTGTTGTTTTTACCCCAGAATCTTCTGCCTTTCCCCTCCTTTCTACAATTTATAGGAGCATCTTTAGTTTCCAAATCTAAGTCCTGCTTTCCAAGGCACGCTCAGTTACTTTCATTCTTAATAATTTCTTAAATTGATAAGGATTTTCCAATCAGTCCTTTCATTATCTGCTGGCAATATTAATTCAGGATGTGTTCATGTTGAACAGTTCTATCTTATCTGAAGGAGTGGGAAATACAATTGAAGTAATATTCTTAAACTATAATTATAATTATATTCCCATTTGATGTGTCACTGGAATTACTTGCAAGTTAAAAGTAGGGAGCAAGGAAGTTGCTATACCTGTGAATTAGTGATGAAAGAGTACTTAATATCAGCTTTAACAGATGGGAATCTCCCCAGCGAAAGCTTCACATTATTATTATTCTGATAGAATTGCTCAGCCAAAACAGAAGGAGTTCTGAGCTACTTTTGCAGGCAACTGCTGGCCTAGTTATCAAAGATAAGTCTGCTAAGATCAATAAGAGCTACAACAATGCATTATTATGTTTTAAAATAATCAACTTTCCCTTTTGCAATAGCTCTAAGGGATTAAAATGGTTAAGAGTTCCATTGTATTGATGCACAATTATCCAAAGTCGATGGCAAAATCAGGAGTCCTGTATTGACATGTCAGGGAGGCCCCATCAGAACCATAAGAAGTCCCAAAGGTGATTTTTCAAGAGGCAACTGGACTTTCTGGATTTTCTTTGAAGACATTTCACTTCTCATACAAGAAGCTTCTTCAGCTCTGGCTGGATGGTGAGTAAATTGAAGATTGTATGCTCCTTGCAGACAGATGGTCATTTGATTATTTTAGTAAGTAATTGAAGCCACCTGGTGGTTTATCTGTATCATTAGGCTGTTCAATATTGACCTAGATTTTGATTAAAAAAATGGAACAGCCCTCTCTCAACAGAGAGAGAGGGATACATCATCATCTATCTCCAGTCTACAACAGTCTTTTCAACAGTTCCAAGAAGGCTCCATACCCATTTGCACTACTCAGATGACCCTCACAACACCGATAAACCTCCAGGTGGCCTCAACAACTCTCTAAAGCAATAATGACCAGCTGTTTGCAAGGAATATAAATCCTTTCATTCCCCATCATCCAAATACCTCCCATTTTGGCTCATGCCTTTTGTAGCTTCAGTATATTTTCTGGATTTGTTTCATTTTCTTGATCAGATCCAATTTACAACTCACTTGTCTATGTAAAGCTGGCACCTTTATTCCTTAGATGAGGGTTGGAAGGTCAAGGTGACTTAGAAAGAGTCCCTGGCTTGACAGACAAGTGAGGTACACTGGAGACCTTCTTCCATGACCCCTTGCTCAGTTGGTAGCAGTATGGAATAAAATAATATCAAGGCAACCCTGGGTGACTTCCCAAAAGAGATACATGACTTTAAGGATGTACAAACATCCTCTCCCAGTGCCATTTCTTATTTGCATTGCTAATTGCTGGATCTTGATAAATTGATGACAGATCTAGCAGAAGTACATCTACGTAGGAATGTCTATCAACCCCGCCACCTGGCTAGACCCTCTTTGCTCTTTCCTGATGGTCTCTTTAGTCTACTTATCACTGAACTAAATGCATTGCATTTTCTGTAGAGTGTTAATGATTTAACATCTGTATTAGCCCTGAGAACCTTAACCACTTAAGATATCTTTTCATAGTTTGGAATCTGTGAATAATCACATGGTTATTTGATGGCCTATGCCATTAGCCTCAAATTTTATGATAAATTATATAAGGGGTGTCCAACTTGATTTCATTGAGGGCTGCATCAGGGTTGTGTTTGACCTTGGGAGACCTGGTGGGTGTGGTCAGGTGGATGTGGTCAGGGTGGGCATGGCCAGCTCAACTTCACTTGTGTTGGGGGTACCTGCAGGGGCTTCCTGCAGTACTCTGCCAGTGAAAATGTGGCCCTCCCAAGCTCCATTTTCACTGGCAGAGGCACCGCGGGCTGGGCAGCCCTATGGACCAGATCTAAGCACCCTGTGGGCTGGATCCAGAGTTTGATACTCCTGAATTATATTGATTAGCTGAATTTTTTTTAAACATTTCTATTGTATCGATTTCTTAATTAACATTGTCTGGATGACACAATAGTAAAGACAAATACACAGATAAAGGATTTTGTGTAGAATTGATAATTATGGGGAAAAAAGAAACATCATGGTGCTAGCCTGGGACATCTTCCCCCTTTTGAAGTCTGCAAAACAGCCATGAATTGAGAATTGAGAATCACTTTGAAAGAAAGGAAAATGTACGTTAAAAAAAAAACATTTCTTCCATCTCCAACCAATCTGAAGCTTGAGAATAAGACCCCCAAACATAGGGGCAAACAACCACTATTAGAGTTTTGTCTGCTTGTCAGGGAAGAGCAAAACGATACCCAGTTACCATTACAAGTAATCAGCCCAGATACCTGCCTCAGGGGACCTAAAACAAAGCCTAAAAAAACAAGCAAAAATCAGAATACAAAGAGGCTACCATGGGAAAACTCAACTGAGTTTATGGCAAAACAATGTCTCCACACAGCACAAACTGTTATCTCTATATTTCAGCAACTTCCATCCATAAAACATGAATTGGAGACTTTGAAAAGAGATATAGTGGTTTTTGTTCAAAAGCAAGAAGAACTTAGATCTTATATATTGAACTTAGATCTTATATATCAATTATAGATTCATTTTTGGACTTTTGAAATTCATGAGCTTTTCTAATAATCTTCAGTATTCAATCCTGATGGAGCTGGTGCAATGAGAACATTAGTGCATTAGAACAACAATACTCCCAACCCTATTTCAGTGTTACTAATTTAAAGAACCTGTTGAGTGGTATGGTGGCCTAGAGGTGAGAGTGGTGTGGTAGCCTAAAAGTGAAGACCTCATCTTCCACTTGGAAGGTTGAGAGATCCATAGGCAATGACAGATAATTTTCTATTGAGAAGCAAAGAGAAAATATCTGTTGTGAACTCCCTGTAGGCATCAGGAAGGGCAGCCAGGCAGTAAATGCTCAGCTCCATTCAGTCATCTTGACTCCACCCTGAAGCAAAGGATTACAGCATCATAAAAAAGAAAAAATACTTAAAGAACCTATTAATTTTACCTAAGCTTCTTACAGATCAGTATAACAATTTATTTCAAAAATTAGGAAAGGCAATTATTTTATGTTCATCTCCATAATTCTAGAAGACACCTAATGAGCCTATCCCATTTAAGTCTGCAAGTTCTTCTCCATTCTTAAGACTCTAAGCTCGCAGACATCATCTTTTAAATATCAAAGCAGCTTTCTGCTCTTCTCTCCCCTTTGCTTCTTTCATTTTGGAACAAATTACATGATGAAGAGAGATGGAAATCTCAAAATGTCACCACAATTTGGAGCATAGTCAGTTGGTTTTGATAAAAAAATGTCAATTGATGTAGATTTTGGATTTTTTTTTTAAATTATCATCCTGTCATACTTTGTTTTATATCGATTTGTTAGGAAGGTTTTTGAATGTGGTTATCGGATCTTTCTAACTGATACTGATTGGACTTAAGACAATCTCTTCCCTATCTATAAAGTGCGGCATCAAAAAGTGAGGCAGAGTTTTAACTCTAGTGTTGCTCAGCAAAGTTGCAGAGAAGCAAATAGCACAGCATCTTTCAGTAAACCAAGACATCTTATCGATCAAATGTGATGTATAAGCTTTTGATCCTTTAAGTTCTGTTGCTGAAACTTCTAGAATGGTACTCAGAGATCTTTAAAGTTACCTATTGAAGCCTCAAAGAACATTACAGACTTAATTAAATAGGCTACATAAGAAGAAAATCCCATTTTCTTATATTAACAGGAGGGGAAACAGGCCTGGTTGAGAAATTGAAAAATAAACCAAAGTTGTTGAGAGCTATGTTGACTTCTGCGGCTATGTGCCTTTTACAGCTTTGACTGGTTCATCAACTATTTGGGGGGAAAACACATATTCAATGTGCATCAATTCACAGAAAATGGAGTATGCTTGAAAACAGTGGAAAATTCTGCTACTTCAGAAGGCTGCTTCAAGGCTGCAGACAACAGTCTACACTTCAGTCAGTTAACATCAGCCTGTACTAGTAATTTCCAAGCTCATTTAAAGTGTAGGCATAAAGCCGATTGCAATGAAGGGGTTTGATGGGCAGCCTGCACACATATACACATAGCAATAGCACTTAGACTTATATACCACTTTATAGTGTTTTACAGCCCTCTCTAAGTGGTTTACAGAGTCAGCATATTTCCCCCAACAGTTTGAGTCCTCATTTTACCCACCTCAGAAGGATGGAAGGCTGAACCAACCTTGAGCCTGGTGGGATTTGAACTGCCAAACTGCAGGCAGTTGACAGTCAGTACTGCACTCTAACCACTGCGCCACCGAGGCTGCCCAGTACATTCCTAATACATGCCCAGTCTTTAAAATTGGCTTCTAAAACCCTGCATCCAGACTGGACCTTAATTGGTGTTATAGTATATCATGAACTTCTGCCCTGAGAAAAGTTCGGTTCCCTCCTCCTCCTACTCCTCCTCCACCTCCTCC
>JAEANM010003259.1:0-22727 GCA_017656035.1 Myanophis thanlyinensis
TTAATTATTTAAATTGAATTTTAAAGTGATTTATACTGGCCATTGTTTAATTATTTTAATTGCTTTTAACTGTATTACTGTATTGATATCTGTTTTTATTGGCTGTGAACCGCCCCGAGTCCTGTGGGAGACGGGGCGGTATATAAATTAAATAAATAAATAAATAAATTTGTATGCCTTTATACAGCTGTCTAGCTCAGGGGTCTCCAACCTTGGCAACTTTATGACTTGTGGACTTCAACTTCCAGAATTCCTAAGCCAGCACATGCACATGTGCTGGCTGAGGAATTCTGGGAGTTGAAGTCCACAAGTTGTAAAGTTGCCAAGACTGGAGACCCCTGCAAGCTGACACAAGATTAACAGACAACTACTAGCCACTGTAATATTCCCCCAGAATTCATCTACCTCATAACCCAAATCCCTGGGGAAAATAGCCAGATCTTCAAAGGCTTGGCAAAGGCTCATAGATTGGAGACTGTAGGAAGACTTTTGAGCTCTGTATTTGCTCAAACCTGGCAACTTTTAAGATGTGTGGACTTCAACTCCCAGAATTCCCCAGCCAACATGTTGAGAACACTATTTAAAATTGTACCACTGCCTGGTACACATTATTCTTTCTCTGCCTATTTCAAAAGTAGGGTTTGAAAAATATAATGTATGATCTCACCTTTGATACATATAATCTATTATGGATCTGTGAGGTGGGTTGGGGAGAGAGGAGTGACTGGCCTAATTAAACAGCCTTTTTTAATATCTTATGGTGCAAATCATTTTTGTTATCTTCAATACATAAGGTTTATGTATTGGATGTATATGGCCAATTATGAATGAATTCTGTGCTTTGTGTGATTGTACCTATGGAGGTTCATCGCTGCACACATGTGCATTGACAATAAAGGATTGAATTGAATTGAAGTACAACTTAAAGCATACAAGAGGGGGCATCCTCCTTTGATATCCATCCTATATAGGCAGTATATGAAGATAGCTAGTCATAGATAGACCTACTTGTTTTCAATAGCTTCCTTGGTGCACCTCTTACTACCTTGGTTCATAAATTATCACAACAGATCCTTGAGAAATTAAGGAAGAGCCTTAGACACCTGTTGCTTCCCGACTGTAAATTTCCATTTGGATTAGATCAAAATAACTTTACCAAGTATCATTTGCAAATAATCCCAAGGCATTTCATCCACTAGAAACTGGCCTCTGCATCTATATGCCATGAACAAGGAGTAAAAAAAAATGGCGGAAAAATATAGATCACTGCGTTTTTTCACAGAAGTTTGATTGGGCAGATCATAGCAATCTTGCAAAATGTTTACGGTACCTCCACATACAGGCAGAATAACTTTTGGGAAGAAGTAGCTGAATTAATTCTCTCGGCTCCCGTTGTGACTCTGAATTCTATTCAATTTCGCTGCACGCATGTTGTGCATTGACAAAAAAAAAAAAAAAGGATTGAATTGAATGGGGTGGTACTCTCCCTGGAGGAATACAGGCAGTCCTCAACTTATGACCATAATTGAGCCCAGAGCTTCAGTTTGCTAAGCAAGACAGTTAATTGAGTTTTGCAGAATGTTACCTTTCTTGCCACAGTTGTTAAGTGAATTGTTGCAGTTGTTTAACTTAGTAACACGAATAAGTGAATGTGGCTTCCCCATTGTCTTTGCTTGTCAAGACTGCAAAAGGGGATCACTTGACTCCAGGACACTGCAACGACCATAAATACATGCCAGTTGCCAACCATTAATTAATTTTAAATCAAATTTTAAATTTTATATTTAATCTGTTTTAAATTGTGGGTTTTTAATTAAGTCTTAAACTGACTTTTAAATGTTGTTTTAAATTATTAGCCTTCATTTAATTATTTTAACTGACTTTTAATTGTATTTTGTATCTCGTTTCTTGTTTTTTATTGGCTGTTCACCGCCCCGAGTCCCTAGGGAGAGGGGGCGGTATATAAATTTGATTAATAAATAAATCTGAATTCTGATCACATGACCACGGAGATGCTGTGACGATCGTGTGAAAATGGTCGTAAGTCACTGTTTTCAGTGCCCCTGCATCTTTGAACAGTCACCAAATGAACTGTTTTGAGGACTACCTGTGTTTTGTGAGTTGGAGGTTCTATATTCATAGGTATTGGTAGATGGGCAGGTCTTCCTGGAATGGGACACCTGAGGGCACACCTTCAGTGTGCTTTTCTGGGGTAGAGTTACTATTCAGAAACTGAAAACAGAGCAAAATGGAGCAGCTCACTTGCCAGAGAGTCAGAAAATAACACTAGTTGTGTGAGGACTGCACTGGCTGCCAATAGGTTTTAACAATACAATTCAATGTGAGTTGTAACATGGGGGGGAGTGTTATTGCTTGACTCTCTAGGGATAGGAGACAAGATTTTCTATCATTCTCCCATCATTTTGGAATAGCTGAGGGATGCTCTCCTTCCTAGGGGTTAGTAGATGGATGTTCCACAGGTTTTTAAATCTGTAATGACAGTTACTTTCGTCCAGGGACACTAGATAAGGTTGGTGGCTTTGTCCCTTTGGAGTAATTGGTATTTTGACAATGTAAATTTGCTGGAAGTTCTTAGAATTGGACAACAAACAAATAATAAATAACTGCAAAGACAGACACGAGTGCATCTCCCTGCAGATCCTGTTGATAAAATTTGGAATTTTCTCCTTCACAGCAAATCATTTTAACACGCCACACAAGCCAATGATGTCCTGGTTATTGACATTCTATGACTGCATGAAAAGGGGATTCTGAGCACTTTCCTTGTGTTTTATCAGAAAAAAGATGGAGTCAGCAATGAGGGCCATTTCACACTTATGACAGAAGTGGCTGTATTTTGAAAAAAAAAAAGTTAAGAATTGGTGGATTTAAAAGTTGCCATGTGGCCTGAAGGACATTTGGGATATCGGAAATAGCCCTTTTTGGTACCAGGTTCCTCTGGATGTGTTTTGTTTCTTTGTGTGCAGCCCTGAGCAGGAATCATTTTGGGCAAGTAGCTGACAGGCATGTGAGCGTCAATGAATCATATAGCACAATCTATCAAGTGCCTATCAAGAAAGAAATGTGAAAATGGCTCTTGGTCATCAATACAACCCCAAAAGTTAACTTGCAGCTTAGAAGGTCCTACGAGAAATTCAAGCGTTTTTTGTAAAAAAAGAAAAAAATTGGAGACAAGTTTGCATTTCTAATCCAAGTACTTTTCTTTATTCAAACCAGGGGTAATCGCTGGTTAGTGCAAAATGCACCTCCCCTTTTTTTTTTGTCTGAGGGAAATCTACATCTTCGCAAGGCTTCCATTAACCCCCTTAAAGAAATTCATATCCCCAAAGAATCTTTTTTTTTTTTTAAGAACATGAAGCCTCAATTGAAATGCTGTGCTTCAAGAAGTGACACGGTGACCCCCCCTTTCAAACAACTCTGCTCCTGGACTGTTAATCAGATCCAAAACCAGTAACAAAATGACAAACGGACATACTTAAAATTCCTTTCCTATTTCCACTTCCCACTTTTTTTTTGTATATTTTAATAACTCCCAGTTTCTGGACCAACCACATTAACAAAAGGAGGTTCAAAACTCGACCCTCTAAGCAGTGCTAATGGAAACCCTGTTTTTTTTTTTTCCTCTTTTAAATTAAAAAATAAGCCTGCATACATAGTAGAAAATTTCTCTTAAAAATCTCACAATCTGTAAATGTATATATTTTTTTCTTCTTCTTCTTTGAACATAAAAAGTTTACAATATATGGTAAAACAAAGGCTCAGGAAAAAAAAATTTTTTTTTTCAACAAAAATAAAGAAACCTGAAGATTTATTTTTTTTTAATTAAAGCTGAAGACATTTTTAAAACCCTGTAGTTTGAACCAGTGACACTCTTTATTTGTGCTGATGGGTTAAAGAAAAGATTTAAAAAAAAATGCAGTCCAAACACCACTGACAACTTTGCTTTCAAAAGCTGCCTCCTCTTCCTCCCCCAACACCCCTCCAAAAGATGTTACATTTGTGGTCCCCCCCCTCCCCCTCTGGTAAAGTAGGTGATTGTCACAAGTTCATAAGTCTGGGCTTCCTGGGTTTCAGCTGATACCAGATATCCTGCTCTGGACAGAACTCCCTGATTTCTAGGTGGGCACGCTAGCGTCGGTAGGGGTGAAAACCTTGAACATTATGGTTCTGTCCACGGCCAAAACCACTGCCCCCTGCGGGCGGCCCACTTGAGGGTGGTACTGAAGGGCCTCCATAGGAGGGGGGCTGTTGGCTGGGGTCGGCAAAGCCTTGTCCAAAGCCACTCAAGTCTTGTCCATATCCTGGAAGGAAGGGAGAAAATAAAAGGAGAGGGTTGATGAAAAGACAAAGAGATGGAATCCTACCAACGTTAGCAAGTCAACTCCAGAGAAACCAGCATCATCATAAACTCTAAGCCAAAGGAAGGAAACACCGGGGTGATCTCCAGGTTATATAGGTAGTCCTCAACTTACAACCACAACCAAGCTCAAAATTTTGCACCAACTGCGGCCTCCGGATGCTCTTCAAGGGGAGCCCCATGTAAAGAGCATTGGCATAGTCTAGTTTTAAATGTGTAATTTTTAAATTGTTCTTAAATTTTTATAATCAGTTCAATGGGCCACTAATTTAATTAATTTTTAACTGGGTTTTAAATTTGTTATATATGCATGTTTTTAGTTGGCTGTACACCGCCCCGAGTCCTTCGGGAGAGGGGGCAGTATAAAAGTCCTGATAAATATAATAAATAAAATGTATGCTGCTAAGTGGGAAATTTGTTCAGTGAATCACTGCAGTTGTTAAATTAGTAGCCCGTGTGTTAAGGGAATCTGGTGTCCCCCACTGACTTAGTTTGTCAGAAGGTTGCAAGAGGGGATCGCGTGACCCTGGGACAACTGCAACCGTCGTTTTAAGTGTAAGCTGTCAAGCATCCAAATGTGAATCACGTGACCACGGGGAGGCTGCAAGTCGCAAGTCTGAAAAATGGTCATGAGTCACTTTTTTTCAGTGCTAAATGTCTCCGGAGACTCTCAGCCATCCAGGTCACGGTTGTCCCAAAGGTGCTTTTTTTTAAAGAGGCAACTGGACTTTCTGGTTTTTCTTTGAAGACCTTTCACTTCTCAGCCAAGAAGCTTCTTCAGCTCTGATTTTTTTTTTCAGTGCCATTGTAACATCGAAGGGTCACTAAGTGAACGGTTGTAAGTCGAGGACTACCTGTGGTTCCCATCGGCTCTAACCACCAGTCATCCGAGCGGGGTTGGGTGGTGCTGGTATTCCCGAAACACCCTCCTCTGGTTTTATTTACAGGTACTCCTCGACTTACGATCACCACTGAACCCAAAATTTCTGTTGCTAAGTGAGCTTTGCCCCATTTTACAGCCTTTCTTGCCACAATTGTTGTGAATCGTTGCAGTTGTTACATTAGTAACATGGTTGTTAAATGAATCTGGCTACTCCGTTGACTCGGTTCGTCAGAAGATCGCAAAAAGCGATCACGTGAACCTGGGACATGGCAACCTCATAAATATCAGCCAGTTACCTAAGATCCGAACTCTGATCATGTGACAGGGTGGGGATATTGCAACAGTCGTGAAGTGTGAAAGATGGTCATAAATCACTCTTGTCAGTGCTGTTTGTAACTTCTTCGAACAGTCAATAAATGAATGGTTGTAAGCCGAGGATTACCTGTATACAATTTACATGGCCGCTCATCTCATTATAGAGATTCTGGGTGACTATAACCACATATAACATACATAAGACATTTAAAAAGCCCAGCATATATTTAACGATCACCAAAGTGAGACACTAATCTATAATAATTGAAAATGATTTAACTCACAACCTCCAACCTTTCCACTCCTGTGCACGCAGGAACATGTGCATTTTAAAAGGCTTTTAAAAAGTTGTCAGGGTTAGGGCCAATTCGATCTTGAGATGGATATACTCTTCCCGATAATACCATTGGTTAAGTAATTAATAGTACTTTATAGTTCTAGGTCTGTGAATAGGCCAGTACTTTAGTACTGAAGAGTAGGGAAAATGGGATGGAGAAAGGAATACTTTCCCACCAATTTTAATGTTTTTCACAGCCAAGTTACTTCTTGGTAACGTCTAGGTATTTGCTTAGGTATTTTTTTATTGCAAGGTAGATTGTTAAAAGGAACAAAACCAGCCAAGATGTTGGAGCAGATGCAGCTCAATTTACTTTGCAAACAGACTTCTCGACAAAACCCTTCTGACCTAATCTGCAGAGTTACTAACAGAAATAGGAATTGGGCTGCTCGTTCCTTTACGGTAAAGCAGGTCTTTTTCCTGAAAATCCCACCCAATTTTAAAAAATTATGAAAGAGAAGAAATTGAGGAGCAAGTAGAGCTGAGAATTCCAATATAGGGAGCTGCATTATACCAAATCTGAACAGTAGTCCATCCAGCCCCCTCCAGTCTATTCTTGCTGGGACTGGGATTCGATCTTTGGAATTTCAGGAATGTTTTCTCCCTCATTTCCTTTCTGATGCTGCTCAACAGGAGGTGCCAGGAGCTGATCCTAGGACCTTCTGGATGTGGGTATGAATACGAACTTATGCTCCTACTCCAACCATTAGCATCTTGCTTTCACAATTGCTCAGATTGCCAATTGCAGAGATATTTTTTTCCAGTGCCTTTCCTAATCCATAGATAGGAATCGCCCATAAGTAGGATCATCAATGTCCTTGTTTGCTGAAAGGGAGGGGTGTGTTCTTGTACAATTTCACCTTTCTAATGCTACAGCACACAGACTGTTTATGTGCAAACTTGCACAACTGAGCCAACTGGAATAATATTTTCAGAGTTTGCTTTTTTGCTTTCTTTCAAATATTCCTTCCTGAAGAGGACTCCTTGTAGCTTGAGATCTGTCATTTGCCTTCCTGATTAGGAAAATTCAGAGAAAGGAGGCATGGAAGAGGCGGCAGATATCTTGAAATAAACAGGGGGTCGCTGCAGCTCCTTCTCTAAACTGTATCAAATCCTCTTTGATCATCGAAGAGGTAGAAATAGAGGCTACAGGGGCTGAGATAGTCTCGTGTACATCTGTATTTTCACAGTGTTCCTTCTTTTAATGCAATTAAGAGTTCAAACCTATCAAATAACTCTCAAAAACATTCCCTTAACTGTATCTGAACGCATTCAGAAGTGCTGCACTAGCACTAGTCTTTTGCATCATTTTAAGAAAATGAAAAAAAAAAAAAAAAAAAAAAGCCAACCTTAGATCTCTCTCCCTCATTCAAATAATTGGATGTTTTCATTAACTGAATTTTACATGTGGTTCACTTCTCCTGTTGCTCATTACATGTAGTCCTTGACTTACAACCATAACATAGCCTGTTAATCACAATCGTATGCCGTGACAGTCATAAACTGGATCACCCAGGTGACCAATTTGATTTTGTGACCCCCCCTTTTTTTTTACAGTGGTTGCGGTTGTAAAGTAAACAAATGGTTTGCTGTGGGCCAGGATTTGCCGAAAACCAGCAAATGCCTTTTTTTTTTTTTTTTGCAAAAACACTATAAAACAAGTAATGTGGCCACAGGATGCATCAAAATGACCATAAATGCAAGCTGGTCGACAAGCGCCTAACATGAAGTCATGTGACTGTCACACTCCAGTTGTCGTAACTGGGTTGTAAACACCCTGGGGAAGGTTGTCGTAACTCCCAATGATCGCTAAGTAACCAGTCGTAAGTCAAGGACTACTACTTCCAAGCTCAGCCAGTAGTTCCCTTCAGAAGGGTTAAGGCTGTAAAGTTTTCAATCCACTTGGTTCTCAGGTGGGAGAAATCTGTTTAACTGAGAGTACCAAGAATTAAAACTGGAAAGGGGGAAGCGAGAGAGGAGGCTCTAAAATCCACCCTCTTCTTTAAGGCACTGGCAAGTCACGAATGGTAAACTAATAAGATTGAAGTATCCCTCATATTTAAAATCGAAGATGTGTCTATTTCTAGGGGAAAAAACCCTCATTTTTCAGTGTATGATTGCCAATGGAAAAAGGTATCTAGAATCTCATTCCAATAATTTAACTTGAGACAGTTTCTGATTCCTGGCGACTGCCTGAACAAAATCCCTGAAGTTTTTGTGGCAAGATTTTGGGGGAATTTCCCGTGCCCCCGATTGCTTTTTTCCTCCTAAGGCTGAGAGAGGGGATCAACCAAGGTCACCCAGCTGTCATCATGCCTAAGGTAGGATTTAGAACTCACTGGTCTCTTGATTTCTAACCTGACCCATTTACTACTGCTTTGTAACGTGAAACTTGTGTTACTGAAATCGCAAAGGGGTAAGAAAAGATTAAAGTTTAATCTTTTAAACTTCTTTTAAACCCGGTTTAAATTCAAAAGTTTTTAATTTGTCAGAATGATTAAAAAACACCTTTTTAGGTTTTTGCAAAACAACTTCGGATAATTACAGGTAGTCCTTGACTTACGACCACAACTTATGAGAGCCCCAAATTGATGTTGCTACGTGAGACCTTGGTTAAGTGAATTTTGCCCCATTTTTACCATCTTTCTTGCCACAGCTGTTAAATTAATGACACAGTTGTTAAGTGAATCGGGCTTCCCCACTGACTTTGCTTGTTAGAAGGTCCCAAAAGGTGACCCGGGACATTGCAACTGTCATAAATGTGAGTCGCTTGTCAAGTATCCAGATGCAATTCACGTGACCATGGAGATGCTGCAATTGTTAAGTGTGAAAAATTGTCATTAATCACATTTTTCAGTGCCGTTGTACTTTCCAACGGAAACTAAATGAACTGTTGTAAGTCGAACACTACCTGTATTACTTCTCCTTCTTCTGCTATTTTTTTTTCATCTTCAGCATGTTTTTGGCTCAATCAACTTTGCAAATTTCGTACTAACACCCCCCCCCCCAAAAAAATATATCCTAATTTGTTGAGTCTCGTACGTCACATACAGCTTTTCTCCACTGAACTTTTATCACAGGCATTTCCTTCATTTAACTCCTCGCACATTAAAATTGGACTTTCTGCGTTTATTCTGGACTGTGCCCCAAAAATGAAGGTGAAGATTATCATAGGTCATATAAAAAGCAAATAATTATTTTAAATAACCTTTTTTTCCCTTGCAACCAAGTTATAAGTGTGGGAAGAGTGAGAATCTCCTTCTGCACACAACACACCCAAATTTGTAAACCTGTGATCCAACTCATTATCATCAATACATTTTTTCTAAAATCGAGATATCTTCTTCTATCCACAAACCTTGATATTTCACCTACCACCCCCCCCCCAAAAAAGAGAAAATCCTCTAGCCAATTTTAAGAAGTGTACATAACAAGAGTAGAAGGTTTCCACACCTAAACCCCACAGACGTGCACAACAGTGTTTGTGTGAAACACAGCAGATATTTTTTGGGTGTTAAATAAGTAATTCAGCAAACTATTTGCGTATGGTAGCAAAACAAGCTTGGGTGAGATGAAATGACTCCTTGGAAGAATTTTTCAGTGGAAAAGAATGCCTTACCCCTCTCCATACATTGAAAGAGATTACACCCCTGCAATGAAAAAAAAAGGTTACTTGTGTCCCACCCCCTCCCCTTCCCCCACAAGAGATTACAAGTAAGAGGATTTGGTGTAAATAGGCTCCACCTACCTACGGTAATTCACTTCTCAGCCTGACCATAAGTGTGAAAACAAAGTATTGGCCCGAAGCCTGAAGGTTCTTGAGAATAGGTACCCAGCCCTGGTAAAAAATGGAAACCAGGGTGACTAAACCCCCAAAAGAGCCCTGCACAAAAGCTACAATTCTCTTGGAAAGGCGGCAAGGAAGACTTACCCATATTGCAAAAGATAGGATCCCTTTTGCATTTTTTGAGATTGGTGCTGAAGAGTCTGGACTGGTGCCAGAGTCTCTCTCTCTTTTTAATTTTTTTTTTTTAAAGCCATAACTATAGACCCCACTACTGCAAGTATCTTAGAAACAGCTATGTATTTTGAAATGGTATAACATGCAAAACAGGAAAAAAGAAAAGCCCTTTGGTTATATTGCTTAAGTATTTGTGTAGACATATACATGAGAAAAGAACTTTGTAAGAAATTGTATTGTTTAAGTCTAAAAGGCACAATTTTTTTTGCTGAGCTGTTAAGTTCGGTAGTGATCTTATCACGTTCTGGATACATATATTTCACAAAATACTTTACTACAGGGGTCTCCAAACTTGGCAATTAAGTGACTTGTGGACTTCAACTCCCAGAATCCCTCAGCCAGCAAAAGCTGGCTGAGGGATTCTGAGAGTTGAAGTCCACAAGCCACTTAATTGCCAAGTCTGGAGACCCCTGCTTTACTATATTATACTGAGGTATATTTTTTATAGGAGGAGGTACACCGGAGTTATATTAAAGAATATAACCAGATTCATAATCTCTCTGTATTTCTCCCTGTCCTTCATTCTCTCGGGTTCCTCTCTTGAAAAATTAGTGATTTAATCGGATGATAGGTATTATGCAAAACTCATGTCAAAATATTAAGAAAATATTCCACATCATTATAAGAGGTGTGTGTGTGTGTGTGTGTGTTTTAATATGAACTTGTTAGAATGTGACAAATATCTAGCTGTTCCCTTAGCCTGACTTTTTAAATCCTGTCCTCTTAAACTTTAATACTGGCAAGGATTATGCAACGTAGCATGCGATATTAAGTGTGCCTATTGTAACAATTCACTTAGCTCTGGAAAAAGGCCATCTGTCCCTCAACAATATTCCTTGAGTGTAACTCGGTGGTTCCCAACCTTTCTGGCACCACAGACCACTGGTGATGGTGGCGGGAAGGGGAGGTTTCATGTGTGCAACCTAGCTAGGTCCTGCGCAAATGAAGTTTTGTGCACTCGCCCGCTTGTGCGGACCAGTTCCCAACAGCCTGCAGATTGTTAGGGACTCCCAATGTAACTGAAAAACACTTGATAATTTCCTTAATATAAGAATCTGCCCAGTAGAATATTTAAATAGTATACATTTTTACTGCTTTGACCTGTCTTGACATAAAAACAGATGTCAAAACATGAATTCCACATGCGCCATCTATTATGTGCAGACAATGTCGATAAGGCACTCCTAGGCAATGCTCAAATGAAGAAGGCTTCCTGATGGGAGATGGAAGACACTTTCATTCATCTTTTCTTTTTTCATTCCAAACGTTCATTCATTCTTTGCCTCCCTCTACTCAAAAGTCAAAAGATTTTTAAGTCATCTGATAAAAAGAAAAATCTCTTCAAATAGCACATTACCACTCCTAACTTTAACAGCTGTTTTTCAAATTAGAACAAAAGATGATGACATTAACGAAGAAAATAAACATCCAAAAGCAAATGGAGTTGATGGGAAAAATGGTTTTAAGATAAAGAAAAAAATGGAAAAACTGGCTATCACTATAATTAATATGAATTGTATATCAGAATTATGTTACAACACATTACAAATTATGTTAAGAAGGACATGTTAGATGGAAGAAATCACAATTGTTATTGGAATGAATATTAGGCTAAGGATTTTTTTTTTAAATTTAAAACAATACCTATTCTGACATTTGAGGTACCATTTAAACAAAGGCAGAAAGGTATTTCTAAGTTTGTATGGCAAGAGGAAAGAAACGGGTTAAATATGAAATACTTCAGGATACAACAGAACAAGAACTGGGATTGCCTGATTCAAAATTGTATTTTGCAGCCTGCAATTTAGTTTGGGTGAAAGAATGGTTTTTGCTGAGAAATCAAAGGATTTTAGAATTGGAGGAACACAATCAGATGTTTGGATTGCATGGTTTACTATCTAATACTAAAGGTAAGGGAGATTTTAAAAATCTTAATATTAAAAATGTCATATGTCATATATGGAGCATAATGTTCAAGAAGAATGCTTGAGGAAGAACAAAAAATCATTGCAGCTGCACAAAAATTGCAATTTCCCCCAGAAACAAAAAAATGGGGAGCAGCACATCTGTCAATTGTGTCATCAGGGCAAAGAGAGGAAAATTGTGGATCATCAAAAAAATAAAAATAAAAAACTTTGGTTAAGACTGTGTAAGTCTGTAGCAGGGTGGGGAAAGGGAATTACATTCAGGGCCAGATTAGTTCAATTGTAACTAGCTGATCTATGAAGATCAAGTGATGAATATTTCACATCCAGCTAATAAAAGCTTTACAGATAGTCCTCGAGTTACGACTATTTATTCAGCAGCAGTTTGAAATTATAACGGCGCTGAAGGAATGCTTGTTATGACTTGATCTTCGCATTTCAGTCATCCAAGCACTGCTGTACTAACATGGTTATGATCTAGGCACCTGGCAACCAGCTTACATTTATGATCAGTTGTAATGCACCACAATCACCACTTGTGACACACACACACACAAACACACACACACACACACACCTACCTCGGGCCGGATGGGTAAGTCTCCCCCCCACACATCCACCCTTCCTCAGCCCTTCTGCGTTTGCGTCTGGTACCTGAACATCCACCCTGAGGGGTCTATGACAACCCACCATGGCCAACTCGTCATGGAACAACTTGTCTCTGACAACTCGCCAAGGAACAAGAGTTACACAAAGATCAATAAATGATGGAATGGCATCATTAAAGGATGCAAAAGGAGGGACAAAGTGAAATGTGAATGAAAATAATTTTCTAAACCATTAAATGGAATTATTACATTGTCCTGTGGCAAGTTGTCATGTGTTGAGTTGGCCATGGAGAGTTGGCCCATTCTGCTCCTCATACTCCACTGCACCTCCTTCCCACTTCCATGCGCCCTACTGTACCTCACATCCCTGTGTGCCCTCACTGCACCTCCTTTATGCACCCCCTGGCACTCTTCCCAACTCAGCAGTATCTATTTACCTGCCTACCAGCCTGCATGCAAGTCACCTGGGACTTGCTAGTTCCTGCTGGCTTCTCCGTGAACCTGGTTGAGAGAAATCACCAAGAAGCTGCCTCACCTAACAACTGTGGGATTCACTTAATGATGGCAACCGGGACTGCAGGGATTGTTGTTGCTAAGTGATTGCTTTTTATGACTGCACTGCTTAGCAACAGAAATTCTGGTCCCAAATGCTGTCGTAAATCGAGGACTATGTGTTATCTTGCTTCTAACATAGCCTTAGCCTTTATTATAAAGCAATTTCTGCTAGATGGGAGGATACTGGGTTTTTTTTCATTAAGTAGATGGAATCCCTGCAATCCCAGAAGGAAGTCAGCCTGGATCTAAAAAGGCAAGAGAAGAATCTTTATGGTATATTCGATAAAATATTAGGACGTTAGAATTAGCTATTAACTAAAAAGCAGCACTAAGGTGACTAAACAAGAACTCCGAACAGTGGTGAAACTGTGCTATTTAATTCAAAATGTAACTTCATCCAGTTTTGAATGTTGAAAGGATTGTGTATTCATGTACATACCATTTTTTGCAACTAACATTTCCATAAAGAAATATACACTTATGTATTGTACAACTTGTTTTTCCAAATCAAATTTTTTTTCAGATGATTTTTAAGTACCCTTTAGTTCAAGAAATAAGGAACTTCTTACTTGTGATGAATTCTCTTTGACCTAGACTCAAAACTACTGCCCCTCTGCAGGGGGTTGGACTAGAAGACCTCCAAGATTCCAGATTATACAGATTAACAGAGTTGGAAGGGATCTTGTAGGTCATCTAGTCCAACCCCCACCAAGCAGACCCTACCCCATTTCCAACGTCCCTTTCAGCTGTTTTTCTGCCACCCCCATACCAAACTATTATTCCTCAAGGCAGCAACAATAGCTACAACTTTAAATGGCAAATGACTACCCTTCTACTAGTCCCTTCCCATGAATGGGCAACATATTCACAGGACAGGATTATCCAGTCTAGATTCCAGGGATCAGTTACCTTGACAAACTGATGATCCTAAGTTTCTAAAGCTGGCAAACTTTTAAAATGTGAAATTGATACCATAGTGACCAAGGGTATATGGAGATCCTTTATCAACATTAGTCACACAAACCTCTCTAATTCTATTTTCCAGCATTATAATTATTACAAAAATGAAAGGTAGCAGAAAGAAAGACAAGCAGCAGGAAAAAGCTGGGGCCCGGAGCAAGGGCCACAGCTCTTGGAACTGTCACTTACCAAACTGGCTATAGGGGAAATCTGGTTGGGCAGCTGGAGGCTTGTTCATATCCTGAGTTGGCTGAGATGGTGGTGGAGGTGGAGGGAAAGCGAGTGGTGTTGCCCCAGGGGTGGCAGGTGGTGGAGGAACAACGGGAGGAGCAAACTGGTCAGGTGGAGGAGGTGGGGCACCATACCCAAAGCCTAAAGGGAGGAACAGAAACCAGGTGAAGTTTGTATATATATACTACAACTCACCTCCAAGTTCCCCAGCCGTGGTGGCGCAGTGGTTAGAGTGCAGGACTGCAGGCTACTTCTGCTGACTGCCGGCTGACTGCAATTTGGCAATTCGAATCCCACCAGGCTCAAGGTTGACTCAGCCTTCCGTCCTTTTCGAGGTCGGTAAAATGAGAACCCAGATTGTTGAGGGAAATAGGCTGACTCTACAAAACTGCTTAGAGAAGGCTGTAAAGCACTGTGAAGCAGTATATAAGCCTAATAGCTACTGCTATTTTACTGACTAGAACCAAGGCTAGGGAAACAAAGGGAAATGCCATCGGGCAAGAATTTTTCAGAGACAACCCTTCAAATTAAAATCAAGGATATATATTTTTTTCTTTTAACGGCTCTGTGATCCCTTGCATCAGGGAGGAGTCTGGGCGACTGAATGGAGCTGAGCATTTACTGGCTGGATGCCCTTCCTGATGCCTAGACGGAGTTCACAGCAAAGATTGTCTTTTTTTGCATTGAGAGAGAAATATCTGCTGCCGCCTAGGATTGAACTTACAGCCTCCTGATTGTGAGGTGACAGCTGCATCTCTAGGCTACTACACCGCTCATCAAATTAAAATCAAGGAATAAAGCTATGAAAAGGAGCGTTGACTTACCTGATACGCTCCTATTCAGTAAGAATTTGCAGTGAATGGACACCAGCATCAGTCAAAAAACATGAAGCCTTAGGCTCAAGTCCAAGCTTGGTTTTAATAGCATACTCTCAGCCTATCCTACCCTCACAGGTGGGGGTGTGCCAAATACGTGCCATGAGCTCTTTCACAAAGCTGGGATTAAAAATGTTGCACACAATTAGAGCTGGAAAGAGTACTTACTGAAGGGCGGAGGGGTGCCATATCCCTGTGCGAAACCTTGTGGGGGTGGGAATCCTCCTGGAGGTGTCGAAACAATGTACGAGGTAAAAGGCGGCGGTGGAGGTGGCGCTCCTCTACCTGGTGGAGGGGGACCATACCCACCTGGAGCCAGTAAAAAGTGTGTTGAGAAAATCAAAGGTACTTAACAGATGAGCCAACCCCAAGAAAAAGGGTGTTCCCAATCTATTGCACTAGGCATCATATTTCTTCAAAACTTGGGGGCGCTAAAGTCAAGAGGAATTGTAGAGTTAGGCGTTCAAGCTATTGAGACTGTGGAAAGAATCCAATTTAAATCATTCTCTGGTGTGAATAACTAGCTGCTGCATGAATATTTCTTTCTCCCTCTTTTAGGAATTGGTTCTACAGCACTTGTATCTAGTATACTTTAGTATTTAAAATGGTCTCTCTCCAACTTCCATTTCTTACATTCAACCCGAAAAACCTAGACACGCAAATGTTTGGTGTTTTCCAATACTGAAGAAGACAGAATGATCTGTTATGGGGAGAAATCTCTTTTGGCTTTTTGGTATTCAGGAGTTCAATGGGCAGCAACCCTTCTCACAAAGTATTTCATAACGATCCCAGTTCTCTTCTCTAGCTTTAATCACGGTTGATTAAGCTCTGATTACATGCACTTCAGCTCTTTGAAAATAGATCGTAGGTCACTCTGTGACTCGCCTATTATATATTTTTCATCCTATACATTTGAGGATCGTGTAACTGATGCCCCAAAGGTAACAGTAGTCAAAAACCTGTAGTGTGGCAAAAGATCGTTCCAGGGACTTCCAGAACATTCCATTGCTAGACCACCAAATGGTCCGCCACACCCCTTTTTAAAATATTTTTTGAAAAAAAGCAAGAATGCCCCCATTTTAGATACAATTTTATTTGCTTTGAAAATGGAAGGGGGGAAATATCTGAAGGTCAAATCCAACTTCAGATTGGCAGCAAGGCTCGCCAGAACAAAAGTGATTCTTAATTATTCAATTCTTAATTATTTGATCCCACTTATATACCATCAAGCTCATATGAACTGGTCTGTTATACTAAGATTAAAAATACAGAAATCAGTTAAGCCTCAACTCAGCAATAACCGTAGGTAACAATAACAGAGTAGCTGGGGTTTTTTTTTTGTTTCATGAAAAAATCATACACCAAATGGCCTATTAAGCAATATTTATTTATTTAGCCTTTATTATTTTTATAAATAACTCAAAGTGGAAAACATACCTAATGCTCTTTCCTCCTCCTATTTTCCCAACCACCACCCTGTGAGGTGTGTTGGGCTGAGTGATTGGCTCAAAGTCACCCAGCTAGCTTTCATGCCTAAAGTGGAATTGAACTCACAACCTCCTGGTGATTGGCCCAAAGTCACTCAGCCAAATTTTCATGCCTAAAGTGGGACTAGAAGTCAGAGTCTCTTGGTTTCTAGCCTGATGCCTTAACTGCTAAACCAAACTGGCTCTCGTGGTCTTGATGCCTTGTGAAATAGCTACAGGAAGGGTGCAAGGTGTAGCTCCAGAAGCAGCTTGATCCAAAGCTTGGGGATTGCTACAGAGAAGGAGATCAATATAATCTTGGTATTATATCCCCCTAATTTGATGCAGGGACGGGGTCCTAAACCTTCCCATCCCACATGCACACCTGGGCCAAGGGCAGATTCCACTTCATCCGGCAGGCATCTTAGCAGCTATGCCATGCGGGACTTTGTAGCCATGCAGTACTTGTATCAGAAATGTAGTGGTAACCAAGGGAGCAACTGGAGCAGAGGAATTCTATTACAGTAGGGACTCGCACCTGCTAGTATCCTGGCCATTGAATTTTGTACCAATTGTAGTTTCCAGGTCATTTTCAAAGGTAGCCCCATGTAGAGCGCATTCCAGTAATCTAATTATGTGGAGATGAATTACAGCCTACACATGGAGAATCTGTAACTGGAGATTTTAGTTCTAAGTACAAAATATATAAATGCACAAACCCTGTGCATAAGGAAACTGGGGTTAAGATTAATATCTATTATCCCGTTTCTTTCTCCATACATGGAACAACTTTTGTGCAGGGCTACTGTGATGTCACCGGGTTTAAGCTATTTTTCACATTGCTGTACTAAACTCTTATCTTGTTTTGGCTTCAGAAGAACGGCCTCTGAGCACAAACAGACCACGTGGAAAGAAAAAGGACTAGGCTACTAGGAAAGGGTGATTCCCTGTCTCCTCCAGATCTTCCCAGTTATCTGACAAATGATTAAATGTACACACATACATACACGCTCACACAAGCTTTGATTATCTATGGGAAGTTCTAGGTCCAATTATTGTATCCCATCTCAAGAAACCTATTAATTCTTGTTCAAAGGGCCCAAATGCTTCAAAACAACAGATGCAAAAAGATCTTTGGAGAACATCATCAAAAAATGTGCACAGAATAAGATTTTGCTAAAAATCTGAACCTGCATAATTACAATTTCAATACTGAATATGCATATTTTTAAAATTCTCAGAACATACTTACCAAGTGCTTGTCCAGCTGGTACCCACATACCTAAGGCAGATGGAAGAGAAGTAGGAAAACACACCACACGCACACACACACACAAAACAAAAACAAGTTACTACAACTGTTTCATCAATTCATTGTCAATCTTATGCATTTATCATTCTGCAAAATGTAACATTATCTACCTAAAAAGTTACTAATGTTACACACAATTACTCTGGGAATTCAAGATGCAGCCCTAACGGAGATGCCCAAAACTAATAAATTCACAATGGAGTAATGAAACTGGATTTGGATAAAAATGGGATTTAATCTTTCCATCTCGCGACAAAATTCAAGGAGAAAGACTCTTTTTTGATAGAGCTTATGTCCATTTTCAAAAGCAAGAGTTAATTTCCTTGGAACAAATGAAAAGGCAGAGTTTGGTATTGTTTCACACCGGCTACATAAAGGTTTCCAATGTAGACAGTCCTCAACGTGGGAAATCTGCCCATTACAGTTGTATGTTGTGATGGTCATAGAATGGACCAATTCACATGACCAATCCAATTTTATTACATTTTATGCAACAGTCATTAAGCCAACCAATGGTTAAGCAAACTGGGTTTCAGGAAAACTGTCCCAAATGTGATCTTAGATTGCTGCAAAATGTAAATGTGGCTGTGGTTGTTGGGCCCCTGAAGTTCAGTCATGTGATTCTGGAAGGAGCTGAACTGTCAGAACTTCAGGTCCAGGTTGTAAGTCCCCCTTTTCCAGGTCTGTCGTAAATTCAAATGATTGGTAAGTGACTGGCTGTAAATCAAGGACTTTCTATATTCAATGGATAAGGAATTTGTACTCCCATCAAGATCACAGAAGCCTTGCATTATAGCATTATCAGGTGATACAAGAAACCACATAAGCCTGCATCTGATAGGAACTGTTAAGTTTTTTTTTTTTTTTTTTATTCAGGCAGGCCCGATCCAGATTTGAGTGAAGCCACAAATGGGCCTTTGTCAAGGCAGCCTGGAAATCACCCAGGATCCCCAAACCCCAATGGAAAACTGGTACCTTGAGGTCCGTATCCTTGTTGCCAGGTAGGTGGGGGCTGTCCTGCCCAGCCATTGGCAGCACTTGGCATGATCCGGCTTCCCCACTGGCTGGTGCCTGTTGGCCCTGGAGTCTGGCTCTTGCTATCCCGAGGTTCGGCTCGCTTCACCTCCACCTAAACAAAGAGGACAAATGCTCAGGCCTAGGAGGCAGAAAAACAGCTTGCCCCCCTTTACCCATCACACACACCCTTATCTTTACACTTAAAAACTTTATCTTAGCATGTTATGACTTATTGCTAAGTACTTAAAAGTATTGCAAGCTTATATTTTAAGGCTGCTTAATTTAATCAATGTTTCTCAGGTACAATGGATAACAAGAGTAAACCATTCTGGAAGTCTTAACTTCATACGGTGCTAGGATAAAATATGCCTATTCATGATTTCTCTTCTGTTTTGTTACTTTCTTCCTCGTTTTAAAGCAGCAGTACCATCTCCTCAGTGGGTTTCCACTCTCCGTATGTAAATCTTGATACCAAGATAGGCCAAAATGGTTGTTATAAACAAGGGTGAAGAGAACATTATGGAGGAGGTACTAAAGCTTTAGCCGGTCCTTGGGGAGGGATTGTTCTGGACAATGTTGAAAAAAAGAAGAAGTTAAATTGATAGCTAAGATCTATCGCAATTAAATTGCTCTTCAGTTTTGTTCATACCTGAGAAACACACGTTGTATTCATGTTGTCTGTTGGTTTCAAATCCTTTTCCTTTAATCTTAAATATTTTTTTTTAAATATTATTTAAAAGTCTAATGGAAGATAGAGACTTACCTTCCCCAGGCTAACGCTTAAAGAACCTCAATTAACTCAAACAATGTCAGAAGGAATGGATGTGATAAGAGAACCTTACATTACATCTAACAAAAAAAGTAAACAAACATGCAGGTAATAAAAAATGGACAGTTGAGTCAATAAGAAGCAAAACCTTCATACTGTGTTCAGTCATGGAAAAACATTCTTTGCAAAGAGGAGGAGGAAAGACCAAAAAGGAAGGGCACCGCACTGTGTGGTGATGGTGGTGGTCTTAAAAATGGGCCTGGCCTATATAAAATAAAACGACCTCCCTGCTGAATGCAAATGTCCTGAAGAATTGTCTGGGGTTAATCCAAAAACCCTCAGCAAAGCTAACTGCAAGATTTAAGGGAGGAATTCAGCTCTGCATCACAAAGTGAACCTGAAAACAGAGCAGGCTTAAGAGTCCAGGTTCTCTTCAGCTACATTTCAAGCATTTTTTTTTTTTACTTTCTGGGTTTAATTAAATGGGCACAGCTTAAAGCTAAGTGGGCTTTATTGTGGGAGCCAATCAAGAATCCTTCCCCTTCTCTTGTGCATTAACCTGGTACGTGAATAGCAGAATTAAAATAGAACCACATCTAGTATTCTGGATTGCGCTTCTATGCTGAATAAATCAATTTCACCTTCAAATGTCCTGAATCTTCCCAAGGTTTAATATTCTAAAACCAATTTGATTACCATCTGCAAAGAGCAGGATAGTGGCTTTCACAATGAGTTTTCAGATCACAGGAAGTACAGGAAGTCTTCAACTTACCAACAGTTCATTTAGTGATTGTTCAAAATTAGAACGGCACCAGAAAAAAGGGACTTATGACTGTTTTCTCACATCACATTTACAACCGTTGCAGCATCTTCATGGTCTGTGATCAAAATTCGGACGCTTGGCAACTAACTCATATTTATGATGGTTGCAGCATCCCGGGGTCATGTGATCAACATTTGCAACCCTGTGACAAGCAAAGTCAGTGGGGAAGCCAGATTCACTTGAAACCATTTAGCAGTTGCAGTGATTCACTTAACAACTGTGGCAAACAAAGTTGTAAAATGGGGCAAGATTCACTTAAGGGTCTCACTTAGCAACACAAATTTTGGACTCAATTGTGGTCGTAAGACGAGGACTATCTGTAGGTGTCTTAATGGCTTATTATTTTAAATTTTTCCCAGTAAGATTTTAGGACATTTGAACTCCTGTAGTTTCCCCAACAAAAATGTTTCAAGTGAGGAAAAATAGGGTGGGATTTTGCAAGAGGTCAACAATCTACATTTCACTAGCTGATGAAAACTTTGGCATCTGAACTTTGTTTTGCTCTTGCTTAGCATGCATTCTTAACTGTCTGTCCCTGTGCTTTAGTCTGGCCCACTTGAGATTTTGTCTCCAGTTTGTGAAGATGCTTCTTCAGGAGGCGCCATGAAGGATGCTATTTTTGACACTGGCCCAGGAGGCTCTTGAGGTTTGCCTGAGCTGCTCTGACACTTTGAAAAGTTGCTCTCCTGGTTTCGCCGGACCAGCGTTAGCAGCTCCTGGATTTAATGAGCACCAAACCGAAGATGTAGTAGTTCCGGTTCTTGCTTAAGAGATAAACTTCACTAACTCTTTAAATGACATCAATTGCTCATGCATTAGCAAGGATAACCTAGATACGCTTCCAGGGTCCAGAAAAATGTAATGGGTTTTGACAAGAAATAATTTAAACTTGGGGGGAAAAAATCATCATCATCGAACAGTTGTAAAATATAAACCAGAATGCCTCAAGAAGATAGGATACCCTGTTTTTCAGTAAGCAAATATTTTTGGAAAAAATTATTCCAGTTGAAGGCTTTGCTGTTTTGGCGATACAATCCAGCAAAGCGGCAAGATTTTCATACATTTATCACTACAACTATACGCTGCTGCTTCATTTTCTGGAGATTTTGAGCAGCTTATGAATTATGTTTGGTATAAGGAACCTTCGATGTTTCCTTTTCAGCAGACTTTTCCTACTAAGGCGGAAGCTGCACTCTGTAGTTCTTAGTTTACTCTTCCTCTGGCTTGGTTCCTAAAGCGAAGCCATGCTCAAAGGCGAGTTCCTTAAATCAGAGTTAAGAAGGGAGAAACCTTTTCGCCGGTAAAACCTCTTTAGAAGTGCTGACAACACAGTATGAAGATAACAACAATCAAAAGGTCACTTAACTGTATTGTGGTTAAAAAGTACTATTAAAAGAATATGTGGATTCATTTCAAAGTCTCACAGTAAGTGACCCATTTTTTTTTTTAAATTTCAACCATTCCTTCAGGAGGCTCTGTCAATTGGCTGCTTCAGTTTAGTTCCCTTCCTGCCCCATTGCCCCCAAATCCCTCCACCCTGAGTTTGAAGGTGAAACAAAGAACACACATCTGAAGGAATAGTAATGGGAAGCTGAGCCTTTGGCAACGTAGAGATTTCACTGCCGTTTCAAACGGAAAACAAAGGTTAACTTCCACTCCCCTTTTTTGTGTTCTGTCCTTTCAAGGTACAAAATATGTGTGAATGCCGGTAGAAATTACAATTCAGACAAGCAAATGCAATGGTCTTCAACATATTAGGACTCCAAAACTAGCGCATTCTGTAACTTAATAAAGTGGTCTTAATGATTAAAGTCAGTTTTCTTCTTGTCAATTTATTTCAAGCGTTTCATACTTCAAACAGACAAAGTATGTTTGTTTTTCACTGTTTCCTATTCTGTACTTGGGGATGAAGAATATCTAATTCCATACATTATATAGCATGAAGGGGTCCTTGGTGCTCTCTGAGCTTGGTTGTTTTCTTGTAGGCTTTTTATTGCTCAAACTAGGTAACATCATCAGTGCTAGTGACTAATACTGCAAGAAACAGCTGAGGTGCCAGGCCGGAAGCCACGTGGACCACCAAGATATTGTGATGGGGCTTAGAAGAACAAGCAGAAGACCTTCACTGAGGAGCCGAGATGAGGACTACAAGCCACCATCCGCCAGAGTAGAAGCGCCAGGAGCGGCCCAAACAGCCAGGACTGCCAGAGCAGCAGCACCAAGAGAAGCCTTGGGAAACCAGGCCACCGGCA
>JAEANM010003260.1:0-22722 GCA_017656035.1 Myanophis thanlyinensis
CGGCCCCGAGGGTTCGGGCCTTCTCTGTGGCTGCACCCTCCTTGTGGAATGAACTTCCCACTGAGATTCGGACCATTACATTATTCTCCTTGCTGCTTCTCCACCCACAAAGTAATATTTTTAACTTAATATCTGGTCCACAAAAATCCAGATAATCTCTAGATCAGGGGTGTCAAACTCGCATTGTCATGGTGGCGTCACATCACCTATCGGGACTTTTTTCCCCTTCGCTAAACCAGGTGGGGGTTGGACCAATACGTGATGCATCCAGCCCATAGGTCATGAGTTTGACAGCCCTGCACTAGATAGAAGAAGAGAGATTTCTATATTATCCTCCTAGTGGTTAACTGCACAGCAGATATGGTATGCCTGTGCAATTATACCCATGTCCATGGACCCATGTCCACCTGATTTGAAGGTTCCACAGAAAGAGAAAGAGAAAAAGAGAGGGAGAGGGAATGGGAGAGGGAGGGAGAGAGAGACGGGCTAGATTTTGTTCTGAATTGACTATGACTTTGCTAAAGAGAAATGCCTTTGTTTTTAACAGCTTTGCAGCTTTTTAATCTTTACGAGACCCTTGGAGTTGTCGGAGCCACTACCACTCAGCTCTATTCTGCCAGGTCTAACCTGAGTGCTGAAATCACAGGGCCTGGCAGCTACACAATCTTTGCCCCCACCAATGAGGCCTGGGCATCATTGCCTGCTGTAAGTCTAGGGCAGCTGCATTTTGCTCAACGTGGGTGGGATTCCTGATGTGATAGATCTCTCCGCTTGGTTTTAACCAATCATTATGAATAACACTAAGAATAAATAAATGTGAAGAACTTGGATCTAGATTGATGCCTTTAAAACGAAATATTTGTCTTTATCAGAAATATTATTTAAATATGCTTGATATAGGTTTTTTTTAAATGAAATTAGATGGAATTATATAACTTATGAGCAGCAAATAGTGGGCTATAACTATATCCACCCCAAGTTCATGAAAGCTAAGAATGTTAGAATGCCAAAGAATGCAAGAAGTGAATGTCAGATCATCAATCAAAAAGTTGGTTCCTTTTCTTTATTTTGAGCCAGTATCTTCTTCAGGGGGACATGGACGTCAGACTAATTAAAGCAGTGCTGTGGTATCACGTCGCAAACTTTCCCTCTTTCCTTCACCTGTTGCAAAATGAAAGAGCTTGTGGTACAATGCTGCCCTCAATGCTTTCATCATCCAAATGAAAGCAACAAAATTCTGTGGATATTGTTGCCCTGAGCTGAATATGTAGTTATTACTGTACCCCTTCATTAGCTTGGTTTCCTATTTGGAAAGGCAAAATTCCTTCCCTCAAGGGTAAGCCTCTTCAATATCAGTGCCTCCAAATCTTTCTGTTACTAGCCACAATAACTGAGAATCAGGCTAGTTGTACATCAGGTTGGAAAAAGAAGCAGATGTAAGAAAAATGTCTGTTAAGAAAAATGTTGAGATAGCAGCTGCTGTTTTGCTGGCAAAACTCTCAATTCTCTCTCTAGGGAAACTAGTACAGTTCCCTACCACCTACCAGGCAGAAAGCAGATAGAAATAGTCACGTAAAATACATAGGCCCAGATTTGGGCTATGATGCTCAGAACAGCCAGCTCTTTAATATGATTTCTTGATCTTAGGAAGTATTGGATTCCTTGGTGAGCAATGTCAATATCGAGCTGCTAAATGCTCTGCGATATCACATGGTGAATAAACGCGTTCTAACTGATGAGTTAAAACACGGACTTTCTCTCCCTTCAATGTACCAGAATATTGATATCAAGATTCATCATTACCCAAATGGAGTAAGTATCTGGTAAATTTACTACTACAGCTGGGCACAGGCTTAATTTAGACTGGACGATGATAAGATTATTTCGCTCCTCCTTTGGATGGCTTAATAATGCAGCCAGTTATATTAATATAAATTAGCTTTCTATAGTATGATAGCCAAAAAGTATAGACCAGATAAGAAGGCTAGCTTTTAAAAATTGTCTTTATCTGGAGTTTCTACAATGAAGAAACACTTTAAAGAGATTTTCTCATACCCATTATGATAAATATATACAGCATTTAGCATGTTTTTAGGAATGCAAAGATAAAAAAAAATGAGCACAGCTGCCTTTATTCGCATCTACCTGCAGCCATATAATATTTTCATTGTAATATATAATTTAAAAGAAGACTGTTAAATTATATTTAGAGAGAAAGGGGAAAAACTTCTAGTGTACATTAGTGTAAAGTGAATATAATACAAATTATATGAAGGAAAAGCAGTGAATTATGTATGCACCAGTTTTTACAGTGCCTTGTGTTTAGATATTTGTGTTCGAGTAAAAAATGTTTGAGTAAAAAGACATTCTTTGAATTATGGTCTTTATGAGTTTTTCATTAAAGTAAAATTATTCATTTTAAAATAGTTATTTGTATACTCTGGAGGATTCTTCAAAATATTCTATCAGATCTACACAAGCAGATTCATTCTCTCTTAATGATACCGCTCTTGTACTGTGTCATCCTTCAAATCAACATAGACATTTAATGCCAACAATATATTCATTTCCATTTATTCCTGTCCTGCCCATTCCAGATTGTGACTGTGAACTGTGCTAGATTACTGAAGGCTGACCATCATGCTACCAATGGAGTAGTCCACCTGATAGACAAAGTCATTTCTACAACTTCCAACAGTATCCTACAAGTTGTGGAGATTGAAGAAAGTCTTGAAACTCTTAGGGTAAGTTCGTCTCAAATGATCTCAAGTCTTATTTCCTTACACCAATGGAAAGTGAAATCACTTTGTGGAAAATGTGTGTGATCTGCAATTTTATTACTAGTAGATTTATTCTAACAATGGATTCTCTTTCTTTTCCATTTATTTAAAGGCTGCTGTGGCAGCAGCTGGTCTCAATAATCTTTTGGACAGTGAAGGTCAATTTACATTATTAGCACCAACCAATGAAGCTTTTGAGAAGATTCCTAAAGAAACATTTAACAGGATTCTGGGAGACCCAGAAGCTCTGAAAGGTAAATAATCATAATCTATCCATAATAATAATAGAAAGTCTATTACTTTCACCAGAGATTTGAGTCTATATGGAAGCTAAATATATTTTTGAAATTTATTACTGCATATTGAAATTTATTACTTCTCTTGAGTTACAGTGAGACAGTAAATGATGGTTACAAGAGAAAGGAACTGTATTAAGGTATAACACGCTAGCCTGTGGATTATGAATGGCCATTTTAGCTTTCATTATAATTCATCCTTTCAGAAAGATAGAAATCATGTTTCAACATACTCTTGGCAAAACTGAATCTTCCTTTGAATCATGTCCTTGCAAGATGTCCTTATTTCCTAAGAAATAAATACTTGTATGGGAGAATTAATCAAGTTTTTAAATGTTACAAGCATTCATATTAACTTATAAAGACATGTATAATATGAGATCAGTTTATCTGATGTACCATTCATGGAGAATGTTGGTCTTTGTTATGAAATCCAAAGATTTATTTTTTTTTTATTTTGTGGTGAAAACCTTATTTAAAGTTCTAAGGAAATTGCATTTTATTTCTACTTAGCGAAAGTAATGTATGTTTGGTTATACATAATGTATGTGAATGTAAATATACATATATGCATATCATCTATAACCTAAGGCAACATTCCCTATTTAAAAATTGTATGAACCTAATCAAAAATGAAATTGTCTTTGGGTTTTAACTAGAGGTTCTAAACAAAGAATTGGGCCACCAATTTTGAAATCTAATAAAACTCTAATCAAGATGTCTGTTCTCATGAACTAGAGCAAGGGTGTCAAACTTGTGTCATCATGAAGTTGTCACATGATGTATCAAGACTTTTTTTCCCCTTGCTAAACTGGGCATAAACTTATTTCTACCATCGGGCAAGAGATACAGAGGCATAGCCAGCCAGACAAATAGGCTGAAAAACAGCTTCTATCTATGGGCCGTCCGACTTCTAAATGCCACATAACACCATGACTAGATTTAATACAACAGACTCACAGTGACTCTGCAATGAGCAACATGTATATATCGGTGGAATAATGTATGTGTGTGTATAAATATACATATATGCAGATCTAGATGTGTTTGGGTCTTTTCCCGTGTAAGTCTGAGAGTATCTTTGCAACGTTTTGGCGAGGTCCCACTCACCATCTTCAGGCTAGTGCCTTCTGCTTCATGCCAGTGCAAGCAGTCCCACTCGCCATCTTCAGGCTGGTGCCTTCTGCTCGCACTGGCACGAAGCAGAAGGCACCAGCCTGAAGATGGCAAGTGGGACCTTGCTGAACCGTTGTGAAGATACTCTTAGACTTACACGGGAAAAGACCTGAACACACCTAGATCTGCATACCTGTACCCATAAAAATCTATGAAAACATATACAAACAGTATATGTATATATATATCTGTATGTGGATATGTGCCAGCCCGGGCATTTCTTGGGGTTAGGGATTTGTTTATAAGTCTGGAGACGTATTCTGTATCAGAATGTATTCTGTGTTTCTGTGCTTTGTGTGATTGTACTGATGGAGGCTCATTCAATTTTGCTGCACACATGTTGTGCATTGACAATAAAGGATTGAATTGAATTGAATTGATGGGCATGGTCACCATGTGACACACATGGCCCACGGGCCGCAAGTTTGATACTTCTGAATTAGAACTAAGATAGGCAAAAGCTTTGATAGTGTTGTCCCTTTTTCCCTCTGTTCGATTGTTGTATCAACAAATTATATATGAATGAAAGAGAACCTGACTAGAGTAGTAGTTTGCAATGTTTGCATACCTCCATACTATGATAGTGGCTTTTCCTAACTCTTTTTCCTCTTTTGGTATACAGTGTTTACATGAGTCACTGGTTTGGCAAATGAACTTTTTTCAACCCTTGTGCTGACTTTAAGACAGGAATGGAGAGAGGAAACCATGAGAAAGCTGTGTCAGCATTGACTCATTACCAAGAAGGCAAATGCAGGGGGAACTGGGCAGGCTGGTCAGCACTTTCTTTGGGGAAAAAGATGAACAATAGCAATCAGCATGTTGAATGATGTATTTGATGACACTAGCTGGGCCTCAGAAACCTCTGTGATAGCAAGCTGTGTTCTTTTTATATATATAAATATATTTTACAATAAACAACACTCGTTCATTTCTAAAGCCAAAGCAGAGCATACTTAGACCAGCTGCCTGTGCTTTTAAATGGGATAACAATGCTGAGTTTTGCCAAGGATCTGGACAAATGAATTCAGTAAGAGTTGAGAAGCATCTTATCTTCAGGAAATAAATGTACCTGATTTTGTATATATAAACTATACTATTCTAAAGAAGCACTTTTTAGCAGAGAAATTTTTTTGTAAACAGTAAGGAAGGCTTATAATGGATGTAAAGACTACAGGCAGTTCCTGGGTTAAGAATGGGTTCTATTCCTAATTCTGTCTTTAATTTGAAATTGTATATAAGTTGGAACTCATATTTATGAATAGACTAACTATTATTAAAAATGACAGATGGCGTTTTCCTTCCTTCAGCTGACAAACTGCTGATGCTATCCAGTGTTTACATGAACTGATGGAAACTCCTGAAAGCAGGCAGTAGATTTTTAAAAAAGCACAGCTTCAGTGGTTTATAAAAACATTGTGCAGCATCAGCGATTCATTGGATCAAGGAAGGACAACATGTCTACCATTTTTAGTGATAGGCAGCCCCTTAGTAAGTATGGGTTGTTTGTTAGTCAGATGTTGTTAATCTGGAGACTTCCTGTATTGGAGCGTCTGGCTACATAATGATATTATTACAATGTACAAGTTTCTATCCCTCACTATTCTTGTTCTAACAATTGTTCCAACAAAGGAATTTCATCTCTATTGGGCAGGGTTCTCTTATAGATATGGCTACAGAATGTGACTATTCTCTGCAAATAATCATCCCCCTTTTATGGATGATGATGATGATGATAATGATGATGATGATGATAAGATGGTTGGACTTAGAACAAGCAACTGATTCCTCCTTGGCTCAGACTAGTAGAACTCCTTCCATGTCCTTAAGTATTGTATTTACAATTGATTTGCCTGTATGACTAGGCAGGCTGACTCTGGAGGCTACAAGCATCTTTTTTATATATACTGTATATGCAATGAACCAAAACAATGACCCCACCTTCCTCAGCCTATCCTCCAGATATAATTCTAGGGGTTGTAGACAGGAGAGCATCAGATTGGAAAAAGCTGCATTGAGCAATTTGCAAGATTTGTTTTAGCTTGACTATTTTGCCTATTTATAGACAAAAATGTTAAGTACGTCAGCTTGCCATTGTTCTGAAATATTAGTTAATTTTCACTCCATGGCTTACCAATCACTAGAAGAGGTGTACAAGCTACTTAAAAAAACATTCCGCTTATTGTGTTCTATTCTCCCATAGCACTGCTGAACAACCACATCTTAAAAACAGCTATGTGTGCTGAAGCTATTATTGCCGGTTTATCAGTGGAAACCCTAGAAGGTAATATGTTGGAAGTAAGCTGTACTGGCAATCATCTGGTTCTCAATGGAAAGTCCATTATTGCTGACAAGGATGTAATGGCCACAAATGGAGTGATACACATGGTCAATGAACTTCTCATCCCAGACTCTGGTAAGCTTCCTCCTCCTCCTCTTTTTCCAACATGATTTATGGAACTAGTCTTCTTTGCCCATTAAAAATGAATGTGTGAAATGGGGAAATGGAAATTGCTTATAACCTATGCCCATGTTATAATGTACGCTTCCTTGTTCATAGAGATTCTGATCCTTGCACATTCCCTATACTTTTGAGAAGTAATTTGTATTGTTTAAAAAAAATTGAAAATTACCTTTTAGGCAGACACAACTATGAAAATGGGTGAGAGTCAATCAGGCTAAATATTCTAGATATTTTAACCCTGACAAGGGTTGCGTATAATTAGGAAGATGATTTACTCCTTTTTTAAAAAAAGTATCATTTTCAACTTCTAAAATGAAGTTAAAAATTGGGAAAATACGGAATTAGCAGTGCTAATTCTTTCTGTTTAAACGAAACATGGAAGAAACTAAAAAAAGGGGGGAGAATTATTTGTTTCTGAAAAATTTTGAAAATGTTTTGATCCAAATTTAATTAAGCCTAGATTACACGCATTGAAACCAGTGGAATTAGTCATGACAAATTAGTCATGGGGGTCCTTGAGGGATTGCCTTTTTCCAAGAATCTCTACCCACCCTGTGAGGTTGAGTACAATGGGCATGCTGCAAATTTTGTCAGCCACAGAGTGTCAGGTGACAGGGACCAAAAAAGGAGCTCTTTCCACTGTGACCCCTGCTCTGTGAAATATCTTCCTTTTGGAGATTAGAGTGACCCTAACCTTAGTCTTTCATAAGGCCCTAAAAAAACTGGCTATATTCCTGTGCCTGGGTTGCTGAATGTGTGAAGGGCCCAGTTTTTTATCTGTATTACTAACTGGCCAAATATCTTGCTCCCATGTATTGGGATATTTTTAGTGTTTCAAAATGTTTTTAGAATTTTTAATTGTAATGTAGCATTTTCTGAATTATAAGATACCCAGGGTCACTGACTGAGAGGGGCAGCCACAGAAATTGAATAAATAAGCAAACAAATAAACAAAAAGCAACACCTTGTTGAATTCACTAAGCGCGCTTAAGTATGATTCATTTTTTAGTTTTAACAAACACAATTCTGCTCCTTCATCAGGTACTGTTTTCATACGTATCATAATTATAAAATCCATTTTGACATCTGTTGTTGTTATTTTAATTGAAGCTAAAACTCTGCTGGAGTTGGGGAAGGAATCCGATGTTTCAACATCTATTGACCTTTTTAGACAAGTTGGTCTCGGTTCACATCTTACTGGGAATGAGCATTTGACAGTCCTGGCTCCCATCAATTCTTTCTACAAAGGTTTGTATACTTGAACTCTTATACAGTGGGATCTGTTTGCCATTAGTGCCTCATGTCCAATCAACAAGCTGAAATGGAGGGAGAGGAGGAAAACACATTCCCCCTTCCTGTGCCTGGAATTGTGCCGTTGGATGTCCCTTCTGCTTGAATTAACTGCTAAGAATAATTTTTAATTAGTAGGATTGCATTACAAAACCAAATCCAATCTTATTCTTCTTTGCTGGAATTCATGATTTATAATGGTTCTAAATCACACACACACACACACACACACTTTCTTAAAGCTGATTCTTAGCTAGCTAAAACAAGGTCATATATACATAAGAAAGTCAAAACATTAAACATAAATGGTTAAAGATTTAAAAATGACCCAGTGTAGCTAAAACAGATTGCTGATCAATTGTTGGAGAAGTGGGGTAGAAAACTGGGGGAAAGAGGATAAAATAGCATATACAGCATCCTAAATACCCTCAGCATATAATTATATCATATCAAAGTGGATTTTACTGCATGCAAATTTACATGACAGCAAACGCTTCCAGATAGATGATCTAAGCTATTAGCATAAACTGTAAGCTTTCATGACTGAATTGAGTAGTATAAAAGTATTACAAGTAAGCAATAAATGAAATAAATTGGGTGCGTAGATTGGAGAATGTCAGTTCAACATATCTGGAGGGCATAACAATGGAAAGTCCCCAAGTATACATACCACCATCACCACGCCCGTGAAAACCCAGTGATTTTTATTTTTTTTAAAAGAATATTTATCTGGTAACAACATAGGAGGAACTGAAAGTGGGTGGGGAGGAATAGATGGGAAATTGTGAGATTTATGCTGTGAATAGGCTGAAAAATGCAATCGTTGTTCGTTGCTTAGAATATCACAGAGAAGGAGGGGGAGACAAAGTTGGAGGAAATGCTGATTTTGTTTCGATGCCCTTTTCATGCAGAGGCATCCACAGGATTGGTCAAAAGGATGAAAGCATTATTGCAATGTCACAACATATGCCTTTTGGTATGTGTGTGCAAAGTCACAACGCGTGTGCAAAAGGGCAGAGTTTGCATTATACCATTGCTTTTATAACTGCACACACACACCCCGTCAACTCCTACAGATGCTTCTCTCTGGATGTATTTTAAAATAAAAGTAATTGTGTGCTGATGTGAATGTATGAATAATGGTGTTATTTTTTTTTCTTCAGATCACAGTCCTTCAGCAAACAGAAATTTGCTTCAAAATCATATAATTAAAGAGCAGCTTTCTTCTAAATACCTTTTCCATGGACAGAAGCTAGAAACTTTGGGTGGCAAAGAACTGAGAGTATTTGTGTACCGCAATGTATGCATCTCTAATAATTATTGCTAATTTGTTATTTAAGTCATGTAATATCTTATAATATTTTTAAACAAATACAGTACCCAATTGATAGATCACTATTATGTTTCATGCTATACTACAGTATGTCTGCAGTCTGCAGATTACAACTTGCCCACAAATAACTCTTGGCAGCATATATAAAGGTATTCCTTGTTCTCAAAAATTGGTTTCATTTAGGGATTTTGTAGCATAGCAAGGATTTTTATATCAACATTCCTATTCCACCTCCAATAATTTATCTGTAGCAGAAGACACATTCTATTCCTGATTCAGAAAAGAAGAGCTACTTGTTTTTATCTTTTCTTTTCACTGGAAAGTTTTTTTCAAACAATGTAGAATTGATCAGCAGGATGCAACTGGGAGCAAATGTATATCAAATCTCTTTCTTAAGAGTGGAGATTTAACCGCACTTTCTTTTTATTGTTTCACTGTAACTTTTGGGGAGCCTTCATCCTTTTTTCTAAAAGTTTGTGACTTCCTCACAGCATATTTTGAAAGCCCTTAGTGACGTGCAAGTACAGGCGGGGGGATGTTTGTCTTCATTTATTCATATGATTTAGATAAATAATAGTGGGCAGTTAAGTTTGGTCCCCGATTAGGGACCAAACTTAGTAAAATGATTAGGGACCAAACTTAGTAAAATGTCACAAATTTCAGATTGATTATGATGCAATCTCTCTTGTAGAATCTCTGCATAGAAAATGCCTGCATTGCTGCCCATGACAAAAGAGGAAGATTTGGTACATTGTTTGCTATGGACAAGATGCTAAGTCCCCCTATGGGAACTGTTATGGATGTGCTCAAAGCAGATGATCGCTTCAGGTAATAGTTTTCCTTACTATTATTGTATAAGCAGCAGAGTAGGAAAAACAGTTTTGCTTCTGTAAGGATTGTTTGGAGAAGCTGACTGTTTCTCTATTTTAAAACATACAAATGTATGTGTATATACAAACATGTAACTTATGTTCTAAATATAGATAGTCCTAGACTTACAACAGTCAATTTAATGATCGTTCAAAATTACAATGGCACTGAAAATAAGTGATTTATGACCGTTTTTCACACTTACGAGCGTTGTGGCATCTCCATGCTCACATGATCAAAATTCAGACACTTGGCAACTAACTCACATTTATGACCATTGCAGAGTCCCGGGGTCATGTGATCACCTTTTGTAACCTTTGGACAAGCAAAGTCAATGGGGAAGCCTGATTCATTTAATATCATGTTACTAATTTAATAAACTGCAGTGATTCACTTAACAGATGTGGCAAGAAAGGTTGTAAAATTGGGCAAAATTCACTTAACAAATGTCTCACTTAGCAATAGACATTTTGGGATCAATTGCAATTGTAAGGTGAGGATTACCTGTATGTGTTCCTGTTATATATTTAAAAAAAAAATAAGGCCACATAAATTAGTTTTGACTGTGTAAGATTACTGGCTCATCTGATTCATTATTGTCTCTATTGACTTGTAGTGACGGTCTATAGTTTCTGAGGGGAATCTGTTTCATCTCTTCTAATGCGCCTAATGCAGTCCTAGATGACATTTGTTGTGTTAAAATATTGGCACACACTTACAGCCAAAAGTTATAATCCTTCTCTGTTTGAGGATGCAGAAAGATAACTGTAAGCTTACCAAGCCTGTTGCTACCTGTTAAAACTTATAGACAAGCTGTGTCCTATAACAGCAAAGAATAGGATATCTGTGTACAGTTCCTACATCTTCCTATGCCCCACCTCTTCAAACTGATTAACATATGAGTCTGTATGTATGAGCACACATGCATGCGGCGGGGGGGGGGGGAGGGAACAGCTGGATAGAAATATGAAACATACTATAACTCTCCCTTCCCTTTCTCCCTGCTATCAGCTGTTCATAGACCTATGCTAAGGGAAGTTCCATAGAAGTTGGGTCTCTTAGGGGTTGCTTTTTTTCTTTTTAAACTTTGCTTTTTAAAATATGTTTTGGTGGTTTTACAGATTTACATTCAGCCTTAAAAAACTATTTTCACAGTGCTTAGACAGTAAATCAACCAGTGACATCTTTATGAGTGATCAAGAAGTCAAGATAGTGGTCACAACCACAGATCTAAACCTATCATTTTTTAATGTACATCAACATACATAAAAAAAGACAGGGCTTTGATGTTGGAGTCACAACTGCCATGTTATTGTTATTATTATTTTTAAAACCTCACACAGACTTCTCTGGAATTAACCAAGAATGTTCACTGAACCCTTTTTGAATTTCTGACATCTCCAGCAAATTTGCCAGATGGGCCACTTAAATGCTTTTGTTCTAATGAAAGCAGTTTGTGAACTGCAAAGCTAAAAGTCTCTGTAGATCAGGCTTCTCAAAAAATAAAACAACTAATCTGCAGGGAAGTCTTAGCTTAAAGCACAGCTACAAAGCACAATCTCACCCCCCATTTGGAAAATCTGATCATGCCACCATCTTCCTCATGCCTAAATACACACCAAGGCTCAAACAAGAACATCCGACTTGGAGAGTGGTCACATGATGGACAGAGTAATCAATAGCCACCTTACAGAATGCACTAGATAACACAGACTGGGACATGTTTTGACGCAGCACTGATGACATCAGCAAGTACATGGAAGCGGTTGTGGGATTCATCTAGAAACTATCAGATGACACTGTTCAAAGTAGGACCATCAAAATGTTCCCCAACCAGAAACCATGGGTAGACAAAACCATCTGTGATGTCCTGAAATCTCACACTGCTGCCTACAATGCGAGACTTGCATCAAGCAACATGGGCCCCTATAAAACTGCATCTTACAAGGTGCGAAAAATGGTAAAGGAGATCAAACAGAATTGTGGAGGAAACTAGAGTCACAGTTTCAACAGGGTGACTCAAAGAGACTGTGACAAGGTCTGAGATTAATAACAGACTACAAACCTCCAAAACCCAACAAGATGGCCACAGATGTGTGCCTGGCAAATGAACTCAACACATTCTATGCCAGCTTTGAGACTGCAGTAAATGGAGCCAACGGCACTAGCAACGCCAACACTAGAGATGCCAAAGCCTGCAGACAAGAAGAAAATGCCACCACCAGAATCACACCCACCATCACCGAGCACGAAGTGAGGAGAGCCTCCAGAAGAGTGAACACCAGGAAAGCAGCAGGTCCAGACGGTATCCCAGGCTGCATCCTCAAATCCTGCACTGACCAACTAGCTCCGATGTTCACAGAGATATTCAATCTCTCCCTTCTCAAATCAACAATCCCTACATGCTTTAAACAGTCCACCATCATCCCCATCCCCAAGAAACCACATCTCACTATCCTCAATGACTATTGCCCCATTGCCCTAACCTCTATAATAATGAAGTGCTTTGAGTAACTAGTCAGAGACCTCATCACTTCCTCACTACCAGACACACTGGACTCCCTATAGTTGACATAACCGCTCAACAGATGATGCCATTTCCCACCTCCTCCACACCTCACTCACTCATCTGGACACTGGAAAAGGAAACTACGTCAAAATGCTCTTTGTGGACTACAGTTCAGCATTCAACACCATAATCCCCTCGACACTGACCGGCAAGCTGAAACACCTGGGCCTCAGCCCATCCCTAAGTCAGTGGATCTCCAACTTTCTAACCGGGAAACCATAGGTTATAAAGATGGGTGGGCATGTCTCATCCTCATTCACCCTCAACACCGGAGCCCCCCAGGGCTGTGTTCTGAGCCCCCTGCTATACTCCCGATACACATATGACTGCACAGCCACTACAGACTCTACCACCATCATTAAATTTTTTGATGACACCGTTGTGGTAGGCCTGATATCTGATAACGAGATGGCCTATCTAAATGAGATTAAGAACCTGGAGAGCTGGTGCCAGCAAGACAAAGGAGCTGATAGTGGACTATAGCACAAAGCAGAAAAGAACATATCAGACCTCCATCATCAACAATAGCCCAGTGGAGAGAGTGGACTGCTTCAAATACCTAGGCGTCCACATCTCACAAAACCTAACATGGACCCAACACATTGACACCCTGGTGAGAAAGGCCGATGCCTATACCACCTCAGATGACTGAAAGACTTCAGACTGCCCGGGCAGTGCTTCGAAACTTCTACTCCTGTATAGTAGAAAGCATCCTGATGAGCAACATCACCACATGGTTTGGGAACAGCACCATGCAGGACAGGCAAACCCTACAGAGGGTGGTGCGCATAGCAGAGCACATCATCCGCATTAAGCTCCCTGAACTGTACTCCATCTACAACAGACGATGCCAAACTACAGCCAGGAAAATAATTAAGGATCCCAGCCATCCCAACAACAGACTATTCACCATGATGCAGTCAGGAAAGCGCCTCCGCTCTCTGAAAGCCAACACATAGAGACTAAGGAGGAGCTACAGTACTTCCCACAGGCAATACGGACCCTAAACCAAACCACAACAAACCCAGGACTATAAACTATTCCTATAATCTGCCTCTCTCAACCACTCCCTAACTTATTCTCCCTGTTTATACTCTTCTCTTGCCCTACTACCTATGGTCACGAGCTGTCGCATAAACATTTCACTGCATCTCGTACCATGTATGACTGTGCATGTGATGAATAAAATTTGATTTGACTGTTTGATTGTTTGATTGAAATTCATTGCCAATTTTCCTTAAGTACTTTGCTCCAGTTCAACAATTTATTATAGGTATTTGAACTCTGACAAACAAATGAATGAAGAAGTCACTTGCTCAGGAACCTCATGTAAAGATTGGGGCCAGTGCATTGTAGCTGTGATATTTTATACTGCCTTTGGAAACTTGAAATTCTTAACCAAGGATTTCTGTTCATTTGTGATTTTTTTTACAGTACTCTGGTGGCTGCCATCCAATCTGCAGGCCTAACTGAAACACTGAATAGGCCAAGATCCTTCACAGTGTTTGCACCAACAAATGAAGCTTTTCAAGCCATGCCTCAGAGGGAACTGAATAGACTTATGGGTAACTTCACAAGATCTTATTGCTTAATTATATTTATACTACCTATTCTTAGCCTTACTTAGCCAGTAAACTTCCAATATTTTATTTTGTTTCAGTTTCCAAATTACATAGCTTCCCTTTGATATAATAATGAACAAATCGTGTTCAGAAATATTAGACTAAAACATATTGTTTAAAAATACTTTACAATTGATTTGTAGCTACTATAAGCAGTTGTGATGATGAAACTTCCCAGGAACAGTCAAAATGTTCTTATGCTTTGTAAGCAAATATTTAGCTTACTCTTTCTGAAAGTGATCAGTCATAGATAGAAATTCAGAAGTCAAATAGTAAGAGGGGGGAAAATTACAGTAACTGTTTGAAGTCACAATGGCACTGAAAAAAGTAACTTTTGATCATTTTTCACACTCACTACCATTGCAGATCAAAATTCAGGTGCTTGGCAACTGACTCATATTTATGATGGTTGCAGTGTCCTGAGGTCATATCATCACATTTTGTGACCTTCTGGTGAGCAAAGTCAATGGGGGAAGCCAGACTCACTTAACAACCTACTTACTGACTTAACAATTGCAGTGATTAACTGTGTTAATCAGTTACAATTACAATTAAAGGTTGTAAAATGGAGCAAAATTCACTTAAAAACTGTCTAACTTAGCAACAGAAATTTTGAGGTAATTACAATTGTAAATCAAGAATTACCTATATAATTCTACATAAGAGCAGTGATCAAATTTCCTATACATTCAATTAGACTTCATTCTCAGCTGTGGACAGCACAGTTCTGCGAAATAAGCTGGTCCATAGAATGACAGATTTCTGACTGTCCATATAATAGTTTGAGTGGAGTTAGGGCCACTGAATTTTCACTGACTTGTATGACTGTATCAAAAACCTGATTATCATAGCTAAACATATTAGCAATGTAAATGTGATGGTATCATAAAATACCTGCCTCTTATTGCGCCTGGATCTAAAGATCTCGACATTTTAACTACAGGAAAGCTAAACCATCATTATCCTCAAATTCACAGTGCCCAGATAATTCAATAATTATACATTAGATAATTCAGTCATTACTTCTGAGCCCAACATTTACCCACAGATCAAAGATGAAGACTGCTCGTTCATGCTAAATATACAGTAGTTCCATGTCTACCAGTCTTTGGGCCAGGGGAGCTGAATTATATATATTTTTAATCAACTTCCATTTGATATTCAGTTTTACCTTTTCAAAAAAAATAGTGTTTGCTCTCAATCTTCCAGCTATTTTTGGCCACATTTAGAAACTTTTGCCAGAAAGCAATTTTATACACCAGATGTAAGCACTCAGTGTCAATAGGTGCCACCATTTTCTTTTATTTAAAAATATGCAAGGAACAGGAAAGAGCAGCCAGTTATGTCAATGTGACAAAAACAAAATGGCAATGCAGGTGTTATGCCAAGCCAGCATTTGATCTAAAAAGAGAGCACAATTTGGGTTCTTTTGTAGGTTTCCCAAAATTCAAGTCTTTTGGCCCTTTTTGCAAAACATGAAGAAATGTGTTTTTCTGTTTGGGGCATTGTATCCCACCTGCTGTTACACGAAGTGCTCCAGCTGCAGAGTGTGAAACAGTTTATTAGAAGGAAGGAGTTGCTATGCTTGTCTAAGGGAATCTTGATAGAAATACTAGATGGAAAAACAGCTGCTTGGTTTAATGTAAAGAGAGCACTTTTTATCTTTTATTTCCTCTTTATGAACACTGCCAGCATGATATTTTGTTTTCTTTCTTAATTGCCATGGAACATGGGAAATAAGCTATAACCCTGAAATATTATTAGTCTCCTCTTGTCTTTCCTTCCTGTCCTAGGTAATGCAAAAGAACTTGCCAACATCCTGAAGTACCACATTGGGGATGAAATTTTAGTGAGTGGAGCAGTTGGTGCTGTTGTAAGAATCAAGTCTCTGCAGGGTGATAAACTGGAAGTCAGCTCTGTAAGTTTATGATCTCTCCCTCCCTTTTTTTAAAAACCGTTTTTTTTAATTGTACCTCAATCTGTCCTAACGCAGTTCAAAGAACAGCTACTAAATTTATATCATCTTTAATTTTTTTTAAAAAAGGCCACTAGGATTTAGCAGACTGGAGGTTGCCAGATGGAGCCTCAGGAAGTAAAACTATTAAAGTCTAATGTTAGGGAAAAATCAGTTTTCTTTCCCAGTGGACATAATCTTTATTATTGAAGATTAGCATTGATTTACCCTTCCACTGTTTCCATTCTTCCTGCCATGTAATCTCAAAGCAAGTCCTGCTGGATGGTTGGGAATGACAACTATTTTTTATATTGTACTAGCTGATAACCCAGCATTGTTTGGGTATTTATTTATCCCAATCCTGTATTAGACAGGCAAAGGCATGAATTATATCAATAGTGTGAATCGCAAGCTGCCTTTCTTTCCTCTTGCTTCGCCCTCACACCCAACCTTCATAAGGGAAGGCAAGAGGCTCACTCACCCTCTCGTGAAAGATGCCCACCAATGTGTCTCCCACTGCCACCATTGGCTTCCACACCACATGATTGACCCAGGCAATCAAGCCTCCATGACCTGCTGTAGCCAATTGCCAAGGCTACTTCTGCATTCTGCCAAGCTCCCCTTGACCTGCCTCGATGAGTGCAAACACACACACACACACACACACACACACAAACACCTAGGAGTGTCTTACCCCCACAGTCTTTGTTTCCAGAGAGTAAATCATCTGTGTACCAAGTTTGGTTGAAATTGGTCAAGGCGTTCCAGAGTTATACTGGCACATACACACATACATTCATTTTTTAATATATAGATTATATAGAATATAATTCTTACACAGTTCCAGATAATTGAGTTTTAGTGCTACTAATCCAAAGACATGAAGCAGCTCTGTACTTTGTAATGTTTTTGTAAATTCTGTGCTTGAGAAAGACTAGTTCAACAACTAAAAACCTTGCCTGAAAGAACATCAAGGTGTAGTGTTACTTGAAAAATTTAATTAGTTCATCAGACTAGCCAAAGACAGAGGCTTGAAAGCCAGAATCTGCCTTACAGAGAAAGACCAATGAGTAATAACTAGCATGTACCACAGCCCAATCAAGGTTTGTGTGTGAGGATGTGTGTGTGCATGCACACTATATAAACACTAATTACTTAATTTCTCAGTTCTGGCTAGGGCTTCAGAATGGGTTTATAATGGTGCAGCAAAGAAGGTTTCTTGAGACAGTGTTATTACTGTATTTTACCATACCTTTCCCTTTAGAGTTCAAGACAAAAACAGTAACATTTTTCCTCTCATTTTCTTAAGTTGGGTTAAGAGACTGATTGAGAGGTCCTTGGTGCTCTGATGTGATTGTTTTCTTGTGGACATTTCATTACCCAAACTAGGTAACATCATCGACGCACTGATGGGTAAGATTGGGTAATGAAACATCTGCTAGAAAAAAATGAAGCCCTGAGCTACAGTACAAATATTCTCCTCTATTGGTAGATTGTGATTGGCCTAGAATCACCCAGAGAGTTTTGTCACTGCCTACTTCTGGCCAAGCTTCCACAGCCCCATCTAGCATCTGTGTAAAGAAAAACATGCATATAACTGACACTGTACTTCTTTGAAATATAATCTGCTCCAGCTTTTATTTGTGAGATCAAAACATCCAAAACCAGTCAGTAGCAGAAACAACTTTGTTGTTGTTTTTTTAAAAAACCTGCCCATATGAACATTAGAATTTTTATGTCTATATTAGATTTTTGCAAATTGGTTTGTTTTATGTCATCTCAGTTCTTCTTTATATGTTTTGACAATTTATCTCTATGTTTTTGGCTTCAGAGAAACCACGTAATAAACATCAACAAGATGCCTGTTGCTGAAGTTGATATTATGGCCACCAATGGTGTGATTTATGCAGTCAATAGTATCTTACAACCCCCAGGTAGGTCAGTTTTGCATTTTGCCCTAGATTTACTTCTCTTTCCTAAGTAGTTAAAGGCACGCTATTATTACGGAACACCAGCGAATTCTTATGTAGAAAGGAAGCTCATTTCCTGTGCAGAAGGAAACAAGCAGGTGTTCATCATCTTCCAGAGAAACATTAGCGCTTCTGTTGTTTTTTTTTAAAGGCATGCAAACAAAGCATATGCATTTTAAAGTATGTGCAGGCTTTCTCAGAGCAAACTAAAAAAATAACTTCTTGGTGCTTTGGGAAGAAAAAGGGAACGCCGGATTCATAAAATATGGTGAATCATTTCCTTTGACAACAATTGTACATTTTTCCATGGATGCACAGAGGTATTCTCCAGGTCAGTACTGGATGGAGATGCCTATTTTTTTTTGTATTGGTCTCTTTAGAGACTAGATATGGTGGAATGTGGGCAGGTTCTATCTGCTTCTTGGAATCTCTTTCATGTGGATCAGAAGAACATATTTAAGAGGAAAACATGATTCCATATGTAGTTCAGAAATTATTTCCTTTTTCCATTCAGCATTTCGCACTGGCAGAAGTACAATATGCCAAAATCAGGCTGGCAATTCACAATAACATCCTTATTCGTGGACTTCTGTCTCTGCTGTTACACGTTGAGTGGTAAGGTTTAGACTAGTACAAGACTTTCAAACTTAAGAAGCTCATGAGCCTAGAATCCCACGCAGAAGTTGCTCAGAAGCCACATCTATCTTCTTCAAAGAGGGCAATTAAGCACAGGGAACTTTTTTTAACCCCAATTAATTGCAGAACAACAGCTGAAGAGTGCTCTAAAGCTGTTTGAATGGCATTGTGATCACAGGGTGTATACAAAGTTTAGAAGCAAGAAAGTAATTTGCTCAAGTTTGTTACATACATTATCTGCACTCATTCCTGTAGCCTTATTTGAAACAAAAAATCCAGCCAGGCAGAAATTAGTTGATTATAAAAAGAAAGAGCAATCTTTCCCTTTATCAGGCATTTTTACTGGGAATCACACAAAGCAATTCCATGCAGCTCATCCGCAATTCTGCTCTCTCCCAAAGCACTTTTATACACTTCATCTGTTTTCATAATGGTCTTTAGCAAACTCTCTCTTGAAAGCTTCTCCTGCTTGGCTTATAGCTTATTCTATATGGATTCTTATGTGGCTTTAGTTATGTACCTCTGCTGATTTGTGGATGTGTACATGTTTGATGGAGGAGAAGGGCAACAAAAAGATCAGGGGCTAACTTGTAAAAAATACTATTTGCTATTCAAACTCTAATGTTACTCTTTTTTTAATAGTTTATTTGTGTATTTTCATTTAACATATATAAGTGCTTTGTGAACAGTGTATTGTCTGGGTCGAATGCTTCCATAAGAATGTTTTCCCAGCTCCTAATTTCTGCCTCTGTTATCCAACCATTTATAAAATAAATCCCATATTTGAAAATACTCTGCATCTTCCTTTTCTTTTATCTTTAATGTCAGTCTATCCATTTCTGCGCAATCTAATATTTTAAATTACATCTTCTCTCGTTGTTTCCTCATTTTTCCAGTACTGTGCCAATACAATTCTTGTTACAGTTAAAACATGCAATATTAAATAAAAATTCCCCTTACTATATTTTTCTAGTATTATACCTAACAAAAATATTTCTGGCTTACAATCTATATGCAGCTTTAACATTTTTTCTAACCATGTATGCATTTTTATCCAATAATTCTTTGTTTTCACACACATCCACCACATGTGATAGTTCGTGCCCATTGTTTGATTACATTTCCAACATGGTGGACATGTTTTTAAACATCTTTGCTAATCTTGCCGGTGGTTACTCTAATGTTACTCTTTGCTACTTCGTGACAATCCCTTTTCCTGCCCTCAAAACTGTCAGCACCTTTTGATACTCCATCAAGCTGGAGCTGCAAATCTTTCATTTGGTTGAAAAAGTAGACTAAAAATGCAAATTCTTGAGCAGAGCGATCATATTTATTTAATAATGAAAATCAACTCTATGATATTGGGATTACAACTTTCTTCAGCCAACAGGCTGACACTAAAGGAATTGTAGCTTCCTTTGAAGAATAGGCATCAGTTAGGAAATAGTTATCTGCCTTTTCTATCTGTCCAAAATCAGCAGGATACATCTGGATAAGACTTCCAGCTGAAACCCTGGGAACAAGTTGTTATTATGGTAGGCCTTGCTGAGTGGACCAGTGACTGACTCAGAAATACTGTTAAAAGGCAGACATCAGGGTGCAGCTGTTATGTAATCTGTGTGGGCAATTCAGTTATTTGTTAATCCGGACAGGGTACTGATCCAGCAGCACTGTTGCATTTTTTTTGGTCTGGATTGCATTAATTTTATTGTAAAAGTATGTATTGGTCAACACTGCACACTGCACAAATTCCAAATAAAAATATTAAAGTAAAATAATAAAATAAAATAAAGAGAAATATTAGAGAATACAGAGTGCTTTTTTCACTAAATATATTTGAATGTTGTCCTTTCAGCTTCTAGGCATAATGAAAGAAGTGATGAACCTGTAGATCCTTCTCTCGAAATCTTCAAGCATGCTTCTGCATTATCCAAGGTACATATAATGCTTAAATCATCATATAGCCATTTTTTTAAAAAAATGTTATTTGTGTTATATAGTTATTTAATCAAGATATGTTTGATAAAACCAATAAATGCAATTTCCCTCATCTGTGTGACCACACATACACCCTCACACCTGTACTCATATATGCATTGTGAGGGTATCAGAGACAATTGTGCAAAATCCAGGTTCAGTTTTAATCTTTCTAGGTATAGAAAATTAGTCTGAACAGGCTCATCATTTATTATTGCAACAAGATTATTTATTTACACCTTTTTCTTCAACATATCTAAATGCTCCTTTTGTTTTCCACACAACCCTGTGAGGTAGGCTGAGCTGGGAGAGAGTGACTGGCCCAAAGACATCCCATTTAGCTTTTAGGCCTAAAATATAGCCTGGTGCCTATCTGCTTTAGTCTTTATCTACAATCTCAGTCTTAAACTTGTAAGTGAACTGGTTTCCTTAGATCCGCAGGTCACTATAGCTGTTGGCGAAACCATCCAGCCTATTTGTCTCTTTTGCTTGATTTATATCTCACTTTTCACAGGCTAAATAATGCTTTCTCCTTCTGTCTTCCCCGTGACAACCCCAAATTTGAGTTGGGCTGAGAGAGATAGCTTCTATCCCCTCCTCACAACATTGGGGGGCTGAGGCTGAGAGGAAGGATTTCTGCTGCCTTTGTAGTGTTTAAGTCTTCTGTGGACAATCAAATTGACTGGGCCACTTCCTGCCCTCCAGAAGCCAGTTAAGCCAAATTCTTTCAGAGGGCTTTGTTAGTTGAAGAATATTACAGGAACTGGTTTTAGAGATAGCCTGTAATCCTTTTAATTGCTTTATTATATACTGATTGCTAATTGTACCATGGATATTTTATGTTAGCACACTTCTGAGAATTGCTGGATTATAGCAGGCTAAACTTTCAATTAAATATTTTCTAACTTTACTTGCAAGGGCTATAGAACCTGTAATCCAAAATATCCCCCTGGATGTTCTATTCTTCTGTAAGAATTATTTTCTAATGGAAGCTCTATGTAGCTCAGGACATCTCTGAAAGTTTTCCTAACAGTCTAAAATTATTTTGGAGTTGAGTAAAGGGGACAGCAAGAAATGATGTCTTTGAAAGGCACACAGATACTGTCTGATTTTGTCTGGGTTTGGACCTCCATTTCCTCATGGATGTTTTTCTCTTTTGTTCCTGACAGATTTCGTTGAGGGATGCACGGCTCGGTACGTGACACATTCTGCCTTCTTTAAATGTGCTTTTATAACATGAAATAAAATTATGTACTTTCTTCTTGGAAATACAAGTACAAGCATCCCCAGAGGAAGGGGAATGAAAAAAACCCCTATGTTTTTGAAGTGAAAACAAAACAAAAACTTATGGCTATAATGGGGTCTGTGTCACAATACCTCAACACACATTTTAGCTTTTTTTAAAAAATAATCACAGTTTCTACTACAATAATTTGTACAACAATGCTGATGGCGTTAACTGTGCAGCCAGATGGTAATCTTCTAAGAAATGACTGGAATGGGTTTTAGCTCACAAGAGAAACACTGTTAGGAAGTTACTATCTCTGCAACAGCATAAATGCTTTTGTATACAACACCAGAGCATTCACTGAACCCTCATTAGCCTTAGAGTGAGATATGCAATAATTTCTGAGATATATTGGCACACAGTCCAATGTTCAGCTGTATTTATAAACAGTATTTATAGGAAGGAAGTGGCACTGATTGATATTAGGGTGACCAACCGTCCTCTTTTGGCCGGACATGTCCTCTTTTTACGTCCTGTCCGGGGCGTCCGGCCGGGTTTTA
>JAEANM010003261.1:0-22722 GCA_017656035.1 Myanophis thanlyinensis
ATTAATTATGCTGCCCATCTCACTGTTGCATCAATTCAGCAACCTCTCTCTGTTGTGCCATTCAAGTAAAGCATTGTTCTTGTACCTCAAATTGTTTGCTGGTGATCCATACTATGACTAAAAAAATGTTAATTTGTTGAGCAGAATAATTGTTTCAAACATGAATTTCCTAAATCTAGAAACCTGAATATATTGTATGATACTAGTAGGTTAAAATGTGCTAGATTTGCATCTTTAGTGTGTGGTCCATTGTATCTTTATTTCTGTTGTGTAGGTAGCAGACTTGAGAATTGCATTGCAACGTGGAGAACAACAAGCAGCTAGAAAGGAAGATTATTTACGCCAGGAAATTAGTGATCTTCAGCAGGTACCATAACAGTTTCTTTCTTCTGTATTGTTACAAAACTACACTGACAATTCTGATTTTCTTTCAATGAGCAGAAGTAGAAATAGAAGACAGAAAAGGAGAAAATAATAGATTCTTTGGTAGTACTAGAAAGATGTTATTTCATTCCACATACAAAAACTAAACTATGCAAAAGATGGAATAAAAATCAGTGGTGCCTATTTAAATAACTTCAAATTTGCAAAGGGTGTTGTTCTCTTCTCATAAGACCCAGAAAAGCTACAAAGACTCATACAACAAACTGCACAAAGCAGGAGAACCATTTGGCTTAAAAATAAACCTGAAAAAGAGCCATATTATGCTTAATAAATTCACCAAAGAAAGAAAATAATAATAGCTGGAGAAGAACTAGATATAGTAGACCACTACACATACCTTGTCCAATGGATTCTCAGTGGAAGGTAATACAATAAAGGAAATTGAAAGACGTGTTAAATGTGGTTGGCAGGCATTTGGCAAGCTAAGCATAATTTTCAAGAACAGTGTCCCACTATGCCTGAAGAGAAAAGTTTTCAACCAGTTTGTGCGAACTGTTCTAACATATACCAGTGAAACATGGATATTAATCTCATAGTCGATTCAAAAGCTATGAGTGGTGCAAAGAGCCATGGAAAGATGCATGCTCAGCATTACAAGACACGATAGAAAGACCTGCACATGGATTAGACAAAAGTCATCAAGAGAGTAAAAGAATTGGAATGGAAAAGGGCTGGTCACATAGCAAGAAGAACTGATAGCAGGTAGACCAAAGGCAGTCATAGAATGGATCCCACCTGATGAAAAGCGTCCACAAAAGAGATCTAAAATGAAATGGATCGATGACATCAGAAAGTATTGGTGGCCCAATTGGCCAAAGAAAGCTCAGGACCGTATCGGTTATAAACATATGGAAGAGAACTTCATCCTGAAATGAATAGACAATGGCTAGAATGCTAATGACAACACCGTGCATTCCAAATATTTTAAAACTTTTTTAAAAAAATTCAAACATGAAATAACTCTTTCAACTTTATTGGAAATGTTCTTAGCCTGGTATGCCCTTATTTGAGCTCAAACCACTTTTAATAAGATCAGAACAATCCAGACAAGTTCACCATGACCAGTTTCCCAATTAAAACAGTTACTCTAAGCTCTGAGCAGATGGTTCAAAATGCAATGTACGCTTCTGTTAGATATTTGAATTCAACTTACCATTTGTGTATGAAATATTAACATAATTGTTCAGTAGCAGAATTTATCCTCCTTTGAAATGTTAATTGTGTTAGAAAGAATAGTGCACTGCACGTAAACACTAAACTAACATTCTTTGGGTTGTGTTTCCTGTAAGGAATTTGACCGTATATAATGCCTCTGGCAAAATGTCTTGTTACTCGTGATTTTCTTGAACACAAGTGATACATATCCCACTTAAAATTTCAGAGACTTCAAGAAGCTGAGACTCGCAACCAAGAACTCAGTCAAAGTGTTACATCTGCAACTAGGCCTTTGCTCCGGCAGATAGAAAACTTGCAAGCTACTCTGGGAGCACAGACCTTGTCATGGGAAAAACTAGAGAAAAATCTTTCTGAGAGACTTGGTAAGGAAAAAAACAGTCTCTTAGACCGAATGTGTCAGAAACCTTTTATGCAGAGCACTTTATTTGATTGTGGATATGCACATATTCCGGGAATAATTAAACATGTATCTGAATCTGATATTTCTGTTAGGAACATTAGACTGCCTGTGATATCACAAACTAATTCATGTCCAGAAAATGAATTGTATAGAGCTACCTAAAATTGGCTGTTTGGCTGTAGTCATGTTAATAGAATGAATGAACCTCATGCTTCATTTTAAATCTCACTTGGCCATATCAATCTGTTTTTCCAAGATTAAAAAATAGGTTGGCTTTGTTTGCATGCCAGTGCTGAATTTGTATCTGTTGTCAATCTAGTGAGGAGACACTTCCTCCATCTGCCACCCTACCTTGTATGTTGCCCTCCAGGCAACTATAGTCTTTTATTCTGTTTTTCATCTCATCAGAAATTTTTTCCTTTCAATCCACAATAGTTTTAGTAGCAGAAAGGCTCTTATTTGTCATTTGTTTAAAAACAAGTCAGTAAAATTAGAAAACAGTTGTTCAATGAGAGAGAATGGAGATGGGGTATGACAGGTAAACTTTCTTATCTTTTGCTCCAGTGGTGAAATTCAGCCGGATCGCACTACATCGCCCGAACCAGTAGTAGAGATTTGAAATTGGCCTCGCCCACCCATCCCTGCCCTTATCCTTCCTTATACGGGCTTTGTTTTTTTTTCTTACTTACCTGAATCAGCTGTTTGGAGCATCTACAAAGCCTTCCTGATGATCCCCGCTGCCTCTAGTGCCTCTAAAAGCAGTTTAAAGAACTGTGCTGTGGCGTGTTTGGTGCGCACACGCCGATCCAGTAGCAAAACCGGTCAGATTCCACCCGTTTTGTTCACAAGGTTGTTTCATTCCCCATTGCCACTCTACAGTGGGAAAGCAGCCTATACAAATATGGAAACCCAACTCAAAATGTCATTTCCATTTTCTTGCCTGTGCAGCCCATCCGAAGACCAAACTAAATGAGCGTAGAAATTTAATGTACGGTATCTTGTTTTTCCTCTTAAAAATAATAAATGTATGGTGAAGTAGCTATTGAGTATAGAAGGCAAATGAAGGAAAAGTTCATCTTTATCATTTTATGCTTATGTCCTAGAGACATTTTTCTGCATACCTGCCATTATCCTAGTGGCAGATTGCTGCCCATGAAAGTAGAGCTTTGGGGTTTGAGGAGAAGGGGTCATTAGAATTGACACATAGAGAAGAATTAAGCTTTCCTCACAGTGCAGGGTAAGCCCATGCCTGGCAATGATTTTCAAAATAACTATATCAGATTTAATGTATTGGATTGACTAGTTTGACTGATGACTGCTTGGGCTTCCCTGACAACATTTTTCATCAAAAGTTGTGCTTTTTAAAATCCCAGATTGTAAACTACTTAAGAATTCATAGTGCACCATATTTTTATTTTTGCCACTAGGTGAATCTCAAGCTGCTTTAGCAGCACAGACTGAAAGAGAACGTGCTGCTACAGAAGAACTTCTTTCCAACAAAATCCAACTTTCTTCCACTGAATCCCAAAATAGTCTCCTGAGGCAAGAAAACAGTCGACTTCAAGCTCACCTCGAAGGAGAAAAATCCAGGCTAAAGAAACTAGAAAATGAAAACAATCGGTAAAATTTTATAATCTCTCAATTTCTGTAAAAAAACGCATGCACAAGGTTCAATGAATGAAGTTGGGATGTGATGGAGGTGTAATTTAAAAAAAACATTTTGAAAGCAACTGCTGTAATGCTAATGCATATGAATTAGGATCTTAACCACTGGTACGTTTGTGAATTGATGCTATTATCACCACATGCACCACCGTGTGGCAACCAAATCCATCTGTAGTGTTGACACAGAAGGTGATAATATCACATAGCCGAACTAATTGAGTATAGATTTTGTAGTCATTTTATATTTTTGAAAATTATAAGTGTAATAATTTAGTAAACAGTTGCACATTAATGCCAGTTCAGGATATGTGTAATACCTTTTTTCTGTAATTTCCTTTTCACAAAGGTATGAAGTTGAGCTAGAAAATCTTAAAGAAGAATATGTCAAAGTTGTTGAAGGGGCAAAGAAAGAAAAGGTTTGTTTAACTAACAATTCTTTGTATAATGTTGCTTTACCAGGAAAAAGAATCAATAAACATTATTTTGTTTTCTTCAGATGTTATTATCTACTCAGTTAGAAATGGAAAAAATGAAAGTTGAACAAGAAAAAAAGAAAACAATATTTGTCCAAGAATCTGCAAGAGAAAAGGTACTTGATCTTGTCTGCCCAATAATTCTGGATGTGGAAAAACTTAAACAAATGTTGGAAGGTGGGAGATATTTTGAATTTTAGTACTTTAGTTTTGGTTTATGGCTTGAAAGTATCATCTTTTCTAGTCAACATCAATATAGGTTTTGCATTATATATTATATGCTTTGGGTAACCCAGGATCTTTCTGATGCGTGGCCTACTATTTCCTGTTTCATTGGGTTTCCCCTACTGATTTTGTTTTGTTCTTGGTTGCACTAAGAAATCTTATTCTGTTGGAATATTAACTCAGACATAATTTGAGATGTTTATTTCATTGTATAAAATAAACTACAGCACTGACACAAAACAGTAATGATTTCAGTGAAGCATCAGGTGCTAATAGAAAATTGAAAACTCATTCTGTTTCCTGAGCATTTTCCAGTGAATAGCAGGTTCTATGTGTAACTTAAAATTAAAGGGATAAATCTAGAGCCCTGGTTGCAAAGTGGTTAGAATGCACCATTGCAGGCTAAACTCTGTGTCTAGCCAGGAGGTTGAGCATGACGGAGCTCAAAGTTGACTCAGCCTTCCATCTTTCCGACGTTGGTAAAATGAGGACCCAGATTCTTGTGGGCAATATGCTGATGTTGTAAACTTCCCAGAGAGTGCTATAAAGCATTACGAAGTGGTATATAAGTCTAAGTGCTATTGCTATTAAACTATTTGAAAATAGGACAATTCTACTTGTAATAGAAGAAATTGCATTTTCTATGTCTGCGTTATTGGAATTTATTATCTTTACAAAATGCTATTTTGCATGGTTTTCTTTTTTCTTTTTCTTTCCAGGAGCGTAAATTATACATTTCATCAACGATGGAAACTGTGTCCAGCACCCCAACCCTCTCACGCTCAAGTTCCATAAGTGGAGTCGATATGGCAGGACTCCAAACATCCTTCACATATCAGGTATTGCTCTTTATACATTTCAACCCTTTTTGACTGTTTGTGCATGTTTCTGGAACATTATGTTTACAACATTTTATTAGTATTTTAGTTGAATCACTAAAACCTTCTTTGCTCAGACGAGGGCATATTTTCAAATAGTTTTATCACTAAATGTGAAATAGGAATGATAAAGGCTGCACAGCAAAATATGGGGCATAAATAAAATTAGATTTTTGTCTTAATCCACTTTTGGTGAATTCAGATTATAGTTTATATATCCTGTGTAAGATCAGATAATAAAACTATTTTGCAGTAAACTTTCCAGAACATTAGTAATGGCAATCATTTTGCTACTATTATTTCCAAGGTATCTTTTAATCTCTTAAAAGTTACATTCATCTGTCATATGTAATCTCTTTCCAAATAATTAAATCTTTACAAGAAATGAAAAATATGTTAGGCTGTAAAAATAGTGACCACTTAAAGGTAGTTAATGCCTGTCATGGCTATGCAGGGATTTCTGACTGCTTAGTCTTTCCATGTTGCCATACTGTGACATTTTATTAGTGTACTTTTCAGAGTTTTAAAAAAAATCAACATTATTACAAAATTATAAATAGTTTGGCTCCAGTCTAACTTGTATTTGCTCAGTATTCAATTTCATGGTTATATCCCATTGCAGGATGACCAGTATGACCATTCCTTTGGTTCAGTGTCTGCAAGTGGGACCAATCTATATGATGTAATGAGAATGGGAGCAGGCTCAAGTATAATAGAAAATCTTCAGTCACAATTAAAATTACGGGATGGAGAGATTTCTCATCTTCAGGTAAACAGAAAATCATGTATTGATTCTTTAGATAATGTGTAATCAAGACTAATAATATGTCAGTCAGATTAATTAACTAATCTAAATTCAACTGTAGTTAGATTAATACAATAGGACACTCATATGTTTTAGATTGCTTCTGTTGTTACAAGCCAAAAATAAGAAAAAAGTAAGTGAAATAACAATTACTCCTAATAATTATTTTGTGAAGTAACATAGCTGAGAGAGACCCTTAGGGAGGAAGAATGATTGCATAAGAAGACTTTTCCAAATGTTAATTTCATGAACTGCATCTCCTTAAGTCAAATCTGAGCTTTTTTGCACGCTAGTAAAGTATTTTCATTGAGTCATTTTACTTTATCCTGTGTACGTCAAGTTAGAAAATATAGAACTCTGCAGTCTTTCCCAAGTTCATAATGACTATTCAGATTTATGTTATAAATGTTTATTGAATTGGTTTTAAGATGTGTTCTTTATTTGTATTAGGCTCTTATTTTGCAGACAGCACTATCTACTGTATATAAAACTTAGGTTTTCACAAGAAACACTTAACCAATGAAAAGCAAATTAAATTAAAAATTTAATGAATGGGCTTTGAAATATTATTCTCAAATATTATTTTAGTTGGAAATTGGAAACCTTGAAAGAACTCGATCAGTAATGGCTGAAGAGTTGGTGAAATTAACAAATCAAACTGATGATTTAGAAGAAAAAATTAAGGAGATCCCCAAGTTACGTGCACAATTAAGGGTAGGTTTCTGTCAATTTATTTCAGAATAAACTTAAAGGAGACTATTACTAATGTAAAACCATGCAGTGAACAACAGCAACAGACTTTTGGGCAACTACTATTATTTTTTATAACAAAATAGTATGTGGATAGTAATAAGTGTTGTTTTGACTGCATAAAAAAATCTTATATGAAACAAAAAAATTAATGACAGAAAAAAGTAATAATATTTTTGTGGGAACAGTTTTATAATTACTGGACAATATTGTTCCAGGATTTGGATCAGAGATACAATACCATTCTGCAGATGTATGGAGAGAAAGCAGAAGAAGCACAAGAATTGAGATTGGACCTTGAGGATGTAAAAAATATGTACAAGACTCAGATTGATGAACTTCTGAAGCAAAGGCATAGCTAATTATTGTGCAGGTTTCGATCTGAAAACAATGTTGCATTAAACTGTAGAGCTGTTTCTGTAAATGTAGTTATTTGTAAAAACAAAATGTACTATAAAGTGATTATAATGTTGAGTAGATGTGATGGCAGGAATCATTGTGCTTTTATGATGACCGGCTGTCCGCCATTAAATTATTTGTTAATATTTAAAATCTTTTCTCTCCAGCTTACTCTCTTGTCTCTCATAGTATACATATTTACTTGTACAGTAACAACTTTAATTGTGAAAGCATACGATTGAAATTCTCACATTGATGGCATTGTACTTACTGTGTCTTTATGCCAGTAAAAGGGATACAACTGGGATTCTCTTACCTCTGCAATGCTTGCATTGATTCCACATCTGCCCAAGAAATTGGGAATTTCTGGGGGGGGGGGGGGGGAATACAAAAAATTGGAAAAGAAGAAAGCAAGGAAAAGTTCTATTGTGCAAAATACATTAATATGGCATTGATTTTCAAAAAACGTGTCTGAAAAGTTGAACTGATATGGATTTACTTCTTCATACTTACCTGTTCCTATCTAAATGGATATTTAAAGGAAAATATTGTGGGTACTTTAACTATATTAATAGCAATGACTTGATTTGCTATAGGCAATAAAAGAAGTGGGATGCCTTTATACCCTTGATATTCTGCTCATGTGATTTACTATTCTGCCTCTTTAAAGCAAACAACACAGAGCAACTTACATTTTAAAAGCAACCAGACACCCTCTACTTGATAGAGTTTAGTATATTTTTAAATGTTTTGCTGTGTTTCAGCATAACAGAGAGAAACACATAACCTAACATTTATTAGTTTAAAGAATTGTGAAAGGCAATGCAGGGATATGTTTGTAAGAAAGTTCACATTCAGATAGTTCTTTTTGCATCATGGCCTAATTCAGCGTGTGTTAATCTGCTAATATTTCAAAAGTGAGTGAACTTGATTCAAATGAGATGCAATGGTTTGAAAAATACTCTTCAAGAAACTATTTGTCAGAATATAAATGAGTCATAGTATTGTACTTGAAATTGTTTTTCTAGCTCTTTAACTGAAGCAGAAGAATCACAATATCAGTCTCTAACATTCATATGGTTTTCAGAATATTACTGTTGTCATCTTATTGTGGTTCATAGTTTTTACATGGTTATGAGGAACATTTTTTTAGAAAATTCATTTTATCCTACTGAGATATTTGACTTGATAAGTATTTTAAGGTTTTTAAAATATATTCCTAAAAAGTAAAAAATTATTTGATATGTTTACCAAAATTTTTCCTGCTGGCAAACAGATTAATCTCTGAAAATATGGTGAGGTATCTTACTTCTTAACTGGTTAACGGAGAATTATCTTATGTTGGTAAGATTTGCTTTCCCTGGGCTAACTCTCCACAAAGGTTTCACTTAGCTTAAAGTAGAAACTTGGCAACTAACTTATATGAATCATACTCGGAAGAAATATATAATAATAACCACCTGCAACTGAATTTTTCTGAATAGTTGAAGAAAGTGTTGTACTATGAGTCCTGCTACACTAAGGAAAATAAATTTTTTATACCAAATGAAAAAAGCTGTAGCAGATATTGAGGATTCTCCATCTGTTGGTTGCTTTATTTAGGGTTTTTAAATTTAGGAATCAGTTAAGGAATCACCCATCTATATTTTGAAATGGTTCATTTTCAGGAAGTAAATTGAATTATTCAAGAAAACATGAAATGTTTATATTTTATAGTATACATACATTTTCCTGGCTATATTGAACTGCAGTACACTCGAATGAGAAAATCTATTGACTCAAAAATAACTTGTGTTAGCAATTCAGTAATTTTGAAATAAAAATAAACAATGGTTGCTGACAATGTAATTTTCCTTTATAATATGTGAATAATCACCAAAATAGTACATTAATAAATACAAAGTAACATGAATATTGGATCTAAAATTCAATCTATGATTTTTTATAAAAAGATGTGCATATTATTTAATTTTAAATTACTTCTATATTTTATTTGAATTACATTAATTTAGAATAAATATTCTTCACTTTTGAGAAGAGGAATACAATCTGTTATTGGGACATCTCTGTTTGCCTTAAGAACAAAATCCTTAAAAGATTTTTAACCCAACCCTTGAATAATTTGTCCTTTTAGATAATTATTATCACATGTGGCTTATTCATAACCATTGGTTAAACTTAGACCTAAAATACAGGCAATCTGCAATGTAATTTTGGCACTTTTCCGCACTATTTCCTTTACATTTTTTCAGTTTACTAATTCCAATCAAGAAATGTCATGTTTATGAAATTTAATCTACCTTTACATTTTAAAGTAATTAAAAATTTTAAAATATGTTTCAGATTGTTTTTTTCTGAAAAAGTTTGATCACTTTTAATGTGTTCTTTCCCTATAAATCTGTTCCACAATTTTTGCGGGTCTGTAGACACATGATTATTTTGATATGTACAAGGACATGAATATATTCATTTTATATTCTGAAAAAATACCGTAATTATCTTTATGTTAACATAAAAATGATTGCAACAAGCAAGTGTTCATAACAGAGTGCAAATACTGTTACTTTTATTGTTTTTCTACTGCAGAAATAAAGTTACTCATTTGATTGAGAAGGACAAAGAATAAGATTTGAGAAACAAATTACTAAGAAATATATAGTTTAGAATATATAGTAAAATACTTCTGCCAGTGCACTTGGGCATCTCAGTACACTTGTATGGGACAAATAATCAGGCCAGGCCCTTCTTATATCCAGTGGGAATATCAGTTTGGCTTTTTAAAAAAAATATAATGAATTACAGCAGTATATTTTAGTTGTTTAAATCTTCATTTTGTCTGTATTAACGTGATTTATCTTTTTAGTTACGAAAATCTAACATTTGATAAAGTAAATTAGTTTTAAATAAAGTGTATACATTAATATGGTTCAGTACTATAAAACACTGTTAACATTGTGTAAACAGTATGTTTAAATTTTGGTTGGTCCAAGTAAAATATTTAAAATAATGTTTTATGTTTTCTTAAATTGAAAAATGTATTCTGGTGGCTGTTAATACTAACTTGCAAGCAAATAATCAGTGATTAAATAGGTTCTCATTGCATGAGTTGGCTTCTTATGGGTACATATGATGATACAAAATTATCATGATTCCCTTTTAAAATAAGAAAAAGTATTAATAAACCAAAGAAAGGCAGATCATAACAAAATGAAATATAGTTAAATCTAGTTTACAACACTATTCATTACACTTCCCAGTATTCATACACTGCTTTCTATATTGCCTTTTGTTCTTTAAACTCATCTTTTATTTTAAAGATCTCTTCAACTCCATCCAACCACAAAGTTTTTGATCTTTTTTCTGATTCATTCATTCGTCCTTCATATATTTATTTTGCTATTCTTCCTATGCTGTCAAACTGCCTCTGTATAGTGTTTGTAATGGTTTAATTTGTACCTATTCATTCATTGTACCTATTCATCTTTCAGCGCACAACTTTCTTAGGTATCACATTCCCATTGGACTCAACTTTTTTGTCATGTCATACCCAAGTATCAGTTTTATATTAAAAAAAGGATAGAGACACAATTTTGTGATAGTCATAATACTTTATTTCAACAACTCAGCTATTCACAAGATTACCTATAACCATTCTAACACTAGTTGTACATGTTAACATTTCTTCATTTTCCTCTCTTAAGCTTTCTTTCAAAGTACACAACTAACTTATTTGCTGTGTTTTTTTCCATTTGTATATATATTATTAAAAATCTTGCCCCTCTAACCTTTTAACTGGTGCATCATAGGGCAAAATGTTTACCAACAAAGGTATCTCAAGTTGGCTATCTTGTGGAATGCTGGTACTCATTACTCCCAAAGGAATAACATTTGGGGAAGTTGTGGCTTCTTCAGTGCTGCTGAGTCGCTATTGTCACATGATCTTCATTTTCCATTGCATTTTGTACGCTTTTGAAATCCTTCAACAATTTTATATTTTCTAAGTGAGACACTAGTATCTATCATCCATAAAAAGCAGTATGTATCTGTTTTCCAGAAATACTGGTTTTATTTTTCCACTTGTTAAGACTTGTGGATATTAATGCTAGTCATTTAACTACCGTATATGCTATTTCTTTTCTAGAAATCAACCAAGTATATAGTGTTTAAAACTTCTGAAATTCTAGGGCATCAGTTTTGTCATTGATTAAATGACAGTTTAATCAATTAAATGACATTGATTATAGTGTTCAAGCAATACACAAAATGCAGTGTTTCTCCCTGTTTAAAATCTTCCTATTGTTTTTGAAAATTGCAAATTGTTTATTTCTGTGTTGCCATTTTATGAACAATTCAGAAACGAAATGAGTTGAGTACTTGGAGATCTTGTTATAGTTCCTAGCACAAAATTGAAATGAAAGGTTCTGTGTTTACTGATGATATTCAGTAAACTGAATAAATGATATTACTATCACAATACTGTGAGAAAATATCTGTGCCTTTCAGAATTTCAAATTTTTATACCTTATTGCTTTATAAAACCATCCTTTTTCTGAGATATAGTGAAATAAAGTGGATTGAAAGAAGCAACAGAGCCTACATTCAAATGAAATCTTTAAGTGTCTGATTTTTGAAAGGGAAGGGATCAAGTATTCTTCACTGAAAAAGCCATTTGAATGGTAGCATTGTGGATGACAAATGAGAAGAAGAAAGTTGTCTAGTTGTCTCCAAAAGAGGATGCAATGTGGTACCTATTTGGCATATATTGTATCAGTTGCATAAATCCTGTTGGTTAAAGAAAGAAATCAACTATTTTTAATGAACTTAACATAATCATACTAGACCAATTAATTCTGGGCTGGGAACTGAATAGTTCATGTCATATAAAAAGAATAGAGATTGCAGAAGCATATTGGTGCAAAGTTAAAACTGCAAATGGGTAGTGACTCCCTGTCAAAAATCAGACAATTAAGGATTTTAGTTGAACGCAGGCTCTGTTGCTTCTTTCAATCCATTTAAAGATTTAAAAGTTCTTTCTCAGATGTATTTAGTGCAATCCTAGACTACTTCCTCACTAGACAATTATGCTGCCACAACTATTTTAGCAATAGATGGTCTCCATTAGTAATATATCCCCTTAACCATACTGTACTGTAATTGTATGTTACAAAAATGCCATGTATTACTAGTGAGGATCTGGGGGAACATTTCCAATTTTGCATTTGATAATCATCCCAATTTCATTGATTCATCAAAAACAGAGCTAAAGACTTCTCAGAATTTGCAACCTAAATTCTATAAGTTCCTGAATCACAGGCAATTTCAACAAGATTGGACGATTTTTTGGGATATATTTCATTAAAGAAACAAATAATGAATCCAAGAATGAAAAAGACATCACAAGAAGAATTTTGGATGAAAGTACACAAACAACAACCAAAGAGGACACAGGTCTTTCCTTCAACATTTCTTTTGTGGAAGATCAATTGTATTCACTACTATTAATAACAAATACTGAAATATGGTTGTTTCAATCACTGTCTTAATATTATTCCAGACCATTCCAATATTCATGATATGATATCATCACGTGTATTTAACTCTTGTTAAGATTTATAATTAGAGTATTTTAACACATTGGTCCAAGATTGGGAAAACCCAGGATGATTTGGGCTAATCATTCCAGACCTTCCTACTGTTGCAGAAAATCAAGGGACTCAGACCTCAAAATCAAAATAAGTTCTCTTTATTTGCGCAAAGGTTCAGAGCAATTTAGCCGTAGCAACATCTGAACAACCTCTTATGGAAAAGCAAGGACTAACATCTGAACAACCTCTTATGGAAAAGCAAGGACTTATGTAAGTATAACACGGAAACATAACAGCATTGATTGGTTACATGATTTATAGCCCCCCCCCCTTGCTGTGCTAAAAAGCTAAATGTCTTGTTCCCCCCTCCCTCTGTATTGGAGTCACAGGTGTTTGCAAAAGTTTTTAAGCTTCCAGCAGTACTGATTGTGGTTACCTCTGCAGTTGAGGTATATGTGTGAACTTGAGGTTTGACATTTTCCATCTCTTGTTCTTTCACACTTCTCACTAAAGAACAATCTTTTATGACTTTTCTTTATGTCCTGTCTCAGATTATGTCCTGCCTCACTACCTTGCAAGATTGTTTGCTATTGTGAATAAAATAAAGGAAACTCCCAATGCAAGCCACCTTGAGCTGCTGAAGAAAAGGTGGCATAACAATATTAAAAATTGAAAATGCCCTGAAGCTTTTTACTGCTGGTGACTAGTGGATTCATCCAGGGCATTCTTGGCAAGAATACATTCTTTTTCCATTGGCCTTCTTCCAGGATTTTCTTCAACTATCCCATCAAATCAGGCTCTGATTCCCTGTTAGTCTTCCTTCCCTTCCTCCAAACTAGGCTGCGTCTATCCACAAGCATCATCTGGATGACTGGGAATCTCCACAGACATTTAGGCTGCATCTAGTTGCCTTCTTTTATTCGCACCTGCTTCTTCGTGAAAATATATCGTATTTCAATATTCATTCCTTCCGTTTTGGATTTGTTTGTTTTCGTTTGGTCTTCCTCAGTTTATTAAAGTTGGAGGCAGGCTGTTTTAAGACTCTCAAGGGCTGCTTGGGCATCCTCCGAGATCACGTGAACGTGGGAAAGCGCCTCCGTTCACATCCCAGATAGCTCTGAGCGAGGCCCCCGGGAGAGACCCACAGCCTGCTTGGATGCCGATCCTCCCGGCTAAAAGCGCCTCGGACTATCCGGCGCGGCTCTCTTGCCCTCGCAATCCCCGGGGACTCAAGGCCGGCGGAGAAGCCGACCCTGCTGAGCCCACTCCCGGATTCCCCATTGCGCTTCCCCAGCTTGGCTTCCGGAGGGCCGAGCCACCCCGCGCTGGCTCCTCCTTCCGCCGCTGCCATCGGGGCTCCCTGCTTGTCTGCCGGCCTGGCTGCCTTCTTTCCTCGCGGGGAGAAGGAAAGAAGGCCGGAGAAGCTCCGCAGAGGCGGCCGCCGGGAGCTCGGCGAGGCGTCTCTGGTCCCTTTGCTCGCCCTGCGCGCTTTTCCCATCGCGGTCGGGTTTGGAGAGTTTTGGCGCGTCCCGGTGTAAGTGTGACTCTCCCTGGACTGGCGCTCGGGATCTTCCCGCCTTTCACCTGCGGGGGCCTCTTCCTTTGGAGGTCCTACTCGTCCCCTCGGGCATTTGCTGCGGGGGATGGGGCTTTCGCTCCATGCCAGTCTCGGGGAAGAAAACAAGAAATCGCTTATTGGGATCTTCTCTTTTCGTAAAATGAGGCTGGCAGGAAATCCCATTCATCTCAAGGTTTTTGCAAGGTCCAAATGAGAGACCTCTTTCCCAGGTCAATAGTCTCCCTAAAGAGCATTGCTGATTACAGGGATTAGGATTTCTGTTACCAGAAAATGCCTTCCTGAACAAATTTTCGTGGTGTCTTTTCTTGCTCTCTTAAATATCCTCAGAAAGCTCACCTGCCCTGTGAAACTCTTATTATCCCTATTTTGATTGTTACAATTTTCCCAAGCCAGTGGTCCAAATATCTTGGATTACAGACTTCCCTTTCCACCCATCAGGATCTGTCCTTCCCTTGTCCCCTTCCTCCGTTGTCTTTGGAAACTTGGCTCTAGTTTATTGGAAACCTTTTTCCTTCCTCTCTTCAATTCTGCAGAGCTAACTTTTTTGAATGGTTTATTGCTGATTTACTTCTGTAGTTATTGTGCATTGTTCCCTGTGCCATATTCTGAATTTACATTTTAGAATTTGAAGAAGGAGGGAAGAAATAAAGTGAGATACTTTTCAGGTGAACAGAAAAATATAAGATTGTTTTGGCTACATGTGATTAAATTAGGGTCACTAACTGTGTGTTAGAATTTGGGAACTACAAGAATATAGCAAAGGCTTCAAGAAGAACTTTAGAAGAAGGTCAAAAGCATGCCTTTTAAATTTGGAGATAACTGTAGACATGAGGAACATTGTGGAAAAAAATTAGACAGCTTCTGTTTACCTAATATTACCATCTTGGAGATAAAATAAATGTTGCAATGAGAGAAAAGCAGTTTGCAGTAAGATTCAGTACAGTTGGTTTGGTCTTGTACAATATGTGAACTCAAATTTTAAACCAATTTTTTTGGTTTATGACACAGGATTTGGGGACGAATCCCTCTAATTCACTGAATGGATAATTAAGTAAACCACAATTTTGGCTCCACAGTTTTGCATCTGACAGCGGAGAAAAGTAACCGACTTCTTTCTAGGCAGTGTGTGAAACAGTGTATGGACCTAAAAAGGATAGAAAGGTATATTAGTGCTCATTAGATTCAAGTCTGTTTTCTTTTTTTCGTATTTCACATCTTGAATAACTTTTACTTACTATTTCTAACTCCTTTCCACATTTTGCATAATAGAAGTAAAGAGGATGGCTGGCTGGCTGTTTCTCTGTCTAAATTAAGAAAACAGGAATGCTGATGGTTAGCTTGGCTTCCTGTCCCATTCCACTTCTCCCCCTGCAAACCCATCTCTAAAAAGAGAAAAACCAAAAGACAGAATTGGAATTGTAAAACGGTCAGTTTGAAATGCGGAGTCAATATTTGAATGCCTGCAGGCTGGTTGAATTTCATGCTTTGAAAAAAGTGAAATATAGTAATTGTGCTGCATATTTTATATTATACTATGGAATAGAAATAAATTATTAAATTTGTAGGATTTACAAGGCAAATCAAGTTAGGCTAAATCTAGATGAGTTTTTTGTTGGTTTAATTTACACAACATATCCAGCCCAAGCCAAGAAATCACTTCATTATATACGGTACTATGATGTGACCTCTATACAGTATATTGGACTATAGTATTTATGTAATAATTATAATTGTATAATTACATAAACCCTGAGCTTTATCGACTGTTTATAAAGGCAGAATGTTAATTGTTTATATATGCAATCAAATGAAATATTTTACATATATTTTAATGTATGTATTTTGTAAATATTTAAAATAGATGAGATTTTGTGCATGAACAAAACCATGTTAACTTTTGTAACTAAAATTTAATAAATGAAAATTTACTATATTAATACTGCTTAATAGATATAAAGTATTTTGATTATGTAGAAGTACAGATAGTCCTTGATTTACCACTGTAATTGTGCCCAGAATTAAAGTTGTAAGTTGTGCAGGCCTGATTTTATGACCTTCTTTGAGATATGGTCGTTAAACGAACACCATGATTGTTAAGCAATTCCATTGCTGTAGGGTTTTTTTTGCCAGAAACTGGAAGTAAACACTGGTTTCTGGCAAAAAAAAAAAAAAAGCAGCCATGTGAATGTGGGATTTTGCAAACTGACATAAGACAGGCTGGTTGCTGAGTCCCTAAAATGTGCTTGTGGGTTCCCTGGTCAATGGACTTTCAAATCTAGGTTTTAAGTATTCTGTGTGTATGTTTCCATTGGAACTTTTAATGGTTGTTAAACATCCAATCTTCAGTATATACATACAGGTAACCCTTGAGTGACAACCATTTGTTTAGTAACCATTCAAAGTTAGATGGGACTGAAAAAAGTGACTTATGATCCATTTTCACACTCACATTCATTGTAGCATCTCCATGGTCACATGATCAAAATTCTGGTGCCTGGCAACCAATGGGTATTTATCATAGTTGCACAGTCCTGGGATCATGTAACCACCATTTGCAGCCTTTACAGCTGGCTTCTGACAATGTCAATGGGGAAGCCACATTCATTTAATGACCACATGTTTCACTAAACAACTAGAATGATTCACTTAACGATTATGGGAAAATCATTAAAATGGAGCAAACTCACTTAACAACTGTCTTGCTTAGCAATGAAAATTTGGGGCTCAACTGTGGTCATAGGTTGAAGTTTACCTGTATGCTGCACATTTTATATATTTGTGCATACATCAATTAAATGACTTTTATTGTTTTTGTAAATCCAGCATTTAGTTTAGTGCAGTCATCAACTCCATCTGCTTATTTTGGATGTCATGCACTTTTTTCCTTATCCAATGGGTTAGTGTTAAGGTTATTGACAGTTATCTCTGAAAGTTTATGTAGTTTTACTGTAACCACAACCTAGGTATTATATTAATTATGTCTGCTGTAGACAAATACCTTTTGTACATCAGATTTTCACACTAGCAGTGTGCAAAAACAAAAATGCAAGAGCCAATTTTATTACACAGGTCTTTTTTCTCCATATTACTAATACCAGTCTACCGAAGTTGGGAGACATATAAATTCAAATAAATAAAATATAAAGTTAGTAACACCACTTAAAAGATGCAAATATATCCATGTGTATTCATGAAAATAATTCCGGATACTGTTTTGTGTGAAATTTGTATCAGATCTGATCCCTCCTCATGTATTAAAGAAACTTCTTGCAATAGAGTTTGACTCTCTTCCTTAACTATAAGGCTGAACGTAAAAGTTTTTTTTTAATGTACATGTACAACTCTATTTTCAGAGAAACAAGATGGAGATTTTATGAAATGTAATACACTGTCTTATCAGATGTTCTTGCACTATGTTTATTTTGATTTCCATTCTTTTTTAGAAGCAGAGAAAATAGAACTCTTGGGAAACCTACATAGTTTCTCCTGTCTGATTCCCAAGAATCTCTTGGGGATGACAGACTTCTCTTACTCATTGGTTTAGTATCTATAATATTAATAGTATGCCAGTGTCAAGAATTTTTTGGTGTCAGGGAATATAACTGCATTCTGAGTTTTTAAAGTTTTTAAACTGAGTTTAACAATAAATGGTTAAGGGCTGGTGAATTGTTATTCTATACCCCATAAATCTTTGGTGTGTTTACTTTAGGTTTTGCCCACTGCCATGTTAATACTGCTTACATTAGGAGCTCTATTTCCAAAAATAGTGGCTAGGGGACCAGATGAACATCTTCACAATGGCAGCAACATTTTGCAAGAGCCAAGGTATCCTTATGAAAACATCATGTTGCCAGAAGAACACATCCCATATTTTTCATACAATAATCCAGGCATTGCCACTGCTTGCAGGCAAGATCCTCTCTGCCCATATAAAGTAAGTTAATTCCTTTTGCTAACCTAATGGAGACTTGTTTCAGTCTTAGAATCGTATCGGTTAAAAGTGATGAAAACATTAGATGAATTCCGATCAGTTTTTAGCTTCTGTGGTAGAATCATTGCCACTGAAGATGCTAGAAAGTGGATCCTTATTCCTTGATGATTGAAGAATAGGAAAACAGTAAGAATATGTGGATATTTTCCACAATGGATGAATATGCAAAGTGGGTGCCCAGTGACCTATAATACGCTTCTCCTTGGGATTTGCCAATGTCCCTCTCTCTTGGCCTTCCAGAAAGATGTAAAAAGCTGATTCTTTCTCCATAAAGTGAAGTTGGAACTTGGGAAATAATACATTGGAGGAGGAGGTTGGAGGAACCAAATTTTTGCTTTTTTCTTTGTTTCGTTTTATTGCTTTTGCAAACCTGCCAGAATTGTATTTTTTTTTAAGATGAATGGCCATCTTATATGTCAATATAACATAACAGTGGTACAGTATGTTGCATATCTGGTGGAACTGAATGATATATTTACTCTGTTATATGTATTTATTTGCTTATGTGTTAGAACATACTTCCCTGTCCTTCAGATTGCAACATCCAGGATATCCAGCTAATTTATAGAACAGTTTAAAAGGCTGTATTATAATGGTGTTTCTTTCTTTTGTAGTCTGGTGGGTATGAATTTAGAATATGATACTTTTGTAGTTTTCTGCAAGCAATGAATATAAAATATACGCAGGGCTGATTTTTTTAATTTTTGCTTTTGCACCTTACCTGAGAATTTCAACGAGATTTTTTAAAATGTTTAATCACTTTTTTCAAAAGCAGAAACTGACTGTCTTAATTGCATAGTTGAGTAAGTTAACTTTGATTGTATCATTTTAATGGTATTTCTTTATTGACAGAAACATTTGAAGAAATTGAAAGCTTGTTGGGGTTATGAGAAATCATGCAAGCCAGAAAACAGGTTTGGATATCCAACGTGTGATTATGCTGAAATTGGATGGTAAGTGTGAAGAAAAAGGGGTGAAGTAAAATTTCATATGAAATTCAGTGCTTAGATATTACGTACCTACTGAACACTTGAACAAAAATGATGAGCGTTCTTGCAAAATGGCTACTATCAGGTACTTGTGCATTAACAATATCTGCACAGGATGCCCTATGTTGATATGGATGCTTTAGAAACTTGTCTTCTTTAAAAAAGAAATATGAGATTCTTGATTTTTGAAAAAAAAAACATTTGAATTAGAAGATTCCACTTTGGCTAAGATTTATAATGTGGAGATCTCAGTCTCTAAGAATACTGCAGAGGTTTAGCAACATGGAGTCTGAAATTAGATGGATTTGAAAGGGATTGTTGAATGACTATTCCTGTGTATTTGCAAAACTTTCATATAGAAAAATGAAGATAGCAGAATATTCATGGAACAACAAAGTTTTTAAAAGCACAGGTTGTTGGGGAAAGACAGCAGGAAAACACTCTCCCCTTCCCATTGGTGTATTGAACATATTCAGGCCAGAAAACCCGAATTACAGGTGGTCCTCGACTTACAACCACAGTTGAACCCAAAATTTCAATCGCTAAGTGAGACTGAGTTTTGCCCCATTTTACGACTTGCCATAGTTGTTAAGCAAATCCCTGAAGTTATTAAGTTAGTGAAACAGCTGTTAAGTGAATCTGGCTTCCCCATTGGCTTTGCTTCTCAGAAGGTTGCAAAAGGGGATCATGGGACCCTGGGATGAGGGGTGTGTGTGTCACATGAGGGTTGCCTCATAAACACATGCTGGTTACCATGCATCCAAATTTTGTAACCATGGGGATACTGTGACAGTCATAAGTGTGGAAAAACAGTCATAAGTCACTTTTTTCAGTGCTGTTGTGACTTTGGACGGTTGTAAGTCGAGGACTACCTGTAGCTGGGAAGGAAAATTTACCAGTTTGCTGGCCGGAAGTGGGTAATGAAATATGGCTAGAGAAGACTAGAAAGCATTAAAATGATGTTGATAAAAAGGGCAGATAGAATAATGGCAAAGAGAGTAGAACTGGGCCATTTTATCTCAGTCCCTTCCTTGGATTGTTTACTGCATCATTTCTGTTCTTCACTTTCATCCTTCAGCGGAAATGAGAAAAACTCTTGGATATAAAAAGACAGAGGAAGCTTCATTTTATGAATAGATCATTTCCTAATTCATATGGACAATTGTTTTTAAACGTTCTCATGAAAGGAAGTGAGGCCAGTCCAAACAAATCCAGGAAGTGGGACCAGTCCATGCAAATCAATGGCAGAATTTAGATTTATTTTATTTTTATTTTTATTTTTATATCATGATCGGGGCAGCAATATGCCCATGAACATGCATGGAAACTAGTATCTTCCACTTGTTAAATTAGAGAAGGATCTTATTTTGCTTGAAACCTTATTTTCCTTATACACATTTCACTGCATTTTGTACCATGTATGACTGTGCATGTGATGAATAAAAATTTGATTTGATTTGAAACCTTTAGAAAATTAAGTTGCTGAGGAAGGTAGTTTATTGTCTCTTCCCCCCCCCCCCGCCCATAGAAGGTTAAGAGCTTTATAAGTGCCTTGCAGTATTGAAGACTGAAAATCAGGCCATCTTATAGGCATGGAACGAGGCATGCACATACATGCAGTTCACCAATCTGGAACCACAGCTCTATAGATTATTGTATTTTTCAGACTATAAGACGCACTGCACTATAAGATGCACCTAGATTTAGAGGAGGAAAATAGTTTTTAGCCTCTGTGCATCCCATTTTTTTCCCTCCTGGCCTCCAGAAGCACTTTGCACGCCCAAAACAGACGTGTTTTGGCCTTCCAAACTATCTGCGTGTCCTGTTTTCACCCGCCCTGGCCCCAGAAGCACTCTGCAGGTCAAAACTGGGCCCGTTTTTTGGCCTCCTGAACCCTCCGTGCATCCTGGTTTTGCCTGCAGAGTGCTTCTGAGGGCTGGGGGTGGGGGGCGCGAAAATGGGACACACTGAGGGCTCGGGAGGCCTGTATTCGGTCTATAAGATGCACAGATATTTCCACCCACTTTTTTGAGGGGGAAAAGTGCATCTTATAGTCCGAAAAATACGGTATGTATTCGGTAGTTTCTGGAAGTAAATCCTTCCCCTTTGAAGAACTCTGAGGCATTCCAGGGTCTTCCAACCCTGAAAAAGAAAATCTTGCATTTGGACCACCTCAAATTGATTCAGATGATTTACTTCCAGAAACAATTGAATTCCCCCTCTCCTCCCTGGGACATCATGGAATTGAGGAGATTCATCACAGTTCAGAACAAAAAGAAATGTTTCAGATGGAAATGGAATTGTTTGTTCTTGGATTGTTTTCTTGTAACAATATTTCTTCATAGCCCAATATGTTTCTGGCTTTATGAGAACTGTAATTCTCTCTGGATGAGAGTTGGAAGAAACTCTATCTTCCACCTTTCTCTATTTTTTAACCTTTTGTATTTCCCGTGGATCTGTTCCAGAACGAGAAGGAGAATAGCAAAGGCGAATATTTTTGCTCTTGGATAATGTTAGATACATTCCCATGATCCGTGGCCAAAAAAAATCTTCATACTTTTCAACAAAAATCATTCCATTTAAATTTCCCACTTACTGCTTCCCTTAGATCAACTCCAGTACTAAACACTCTCATGTTTATTTTATTTTTAACTATTCAGTGATGCATATACGCATACCAAAATCTGAGAAGGATAGTCCTTGTTTGGTGTTTGCTTTTAAACCTTCTGATTTGTTCCACAAATATATATTAGAGAGGTAAAACAACTATTGCATATAAGGGGGGGGGGGTCTAACTTGTAGAATAGAATAATTTAGCAATCTGAAATCATATATTTTAATCTCTAGTAAAAAGTTGGCCAGAAAAGGCTGTAATACTGGGAAAGATGGGAGGAAAGAGAAGAGGATGACCAGGAGCAGGGTGGACGGACTAAGTTACACTGGTTTTAAGTCACATTGAAAGACTAGGAAGGCCAAATCTATGTGGTTGCTCGGAGTCAAAAACAAGTTGATGGCACATACTCAGTCAAATAGCTGGCCATCATTGTCTCAATTTGACAGCTGAGCAAATTTGGACTTTTGTAATATCAATACAGAACTCTAAGGTTGTAAGTCAAGAAACCTCTCAAGAGAAAAAAACATACGGAAACTACATATTGCCAAAAAAAACCTGCATTGTTATGTGCAGAGAGTCACCATGAAGTTACCCTTTTTATTTTTTTGTTTTAATTAAGGTATCCATGCCTGTTATTTGTATGAGAATAGAGAGAAAAGATTTGAAAACTCAATTTATTTATTTATTTATTTATTTATTCGATTTATATACCGCCCCCTCTCCCGAAGGACTCGGGGCGGTTCACAGCC